>WHYT01016707.1:129422-156373 GCA_009806455.1 Tetrax tetrax
AAGAAGAATCTTGGGTAGAAGAAATGTCTCTCTTTCCCCCCCTTCCCCGCCACCCCCAAGTGATGTACATTTGGAATCTTTGTCTCAAAGAGACTGAGCTGTGGGTAAGTTGCACGCTAACCCCACGTGGGTTCAAGTCACTTTTTACTACTACTACTGTGTACCAGGGTGTTAGGAAGAATGTCTTGTTTATGTCCGGTGTTTTACAGAGGAAAACCAAGCATGTTCTAATTATTTTTCTTTTTTAACACATTGGTGGTTGATGCTTGTTCAGCTTTGTATGTGGTTAAACTCCTTTACATTGGAAGTGAAAGAAAACCTAATTAGTACATTTTGCTTAAATATTTAAAAGCCTGAGTTTAGTGTTCATTATCTTACGAACTCATGGTACTATAATCAGATACTTCAGAGCATTAAAGAGGGAGATTTCCATCCCGTGGGATGTATTTTCCTCATTCCAGAACCTGCAAGATACTGAAGTTTGAACATGTCATTGGACCGGGAGGAATTGGTGCACATTGCTTCTCCGTCCAGAATAATTTGGGTAGATTGCACATTTGAAGGGAAAACTATTTTGGTGAGATCTGTTTTCTTTCTAATGGCAGCTGATGTGGTTCAGAGGTTTGCGATGATCAAAGTTGCTCTGCCGGAGAGTAGATAAAGAAAGCTGCACTATAAAAGATGGTCATGATGGGATAGGTCGCTTCTGAAAGATAACTCTGCGCATAGGTGTGATTCAGGATGGAGTCGTTTAGACAGCTAACGCTGAGTAGAAGTGAGTCACCCAGCTTTTCAGAGAGGGCTGTCCTCCCCTCTCTATTTTCTGTACTGAAGGTCAGCATTGCTTTTTGGTGTTGCATCCCTCTCTATTCCTATTTGCTAGTTATGAGCACACTAAGATGATGTAGGTCAGCAGGACTACCAAAAGCAACAGTCCTACCTTCAGCTGCTCCTCCTTGTTCCTTCCTGCACATGATTTTCTGTGCAAGATCTGCCTGGGCCAGAGCTGGCCTAGCTGGAGCCCTGAAGGTTTAGTTTTTTGACCCATCTGAGTTCCTAACATAATCTCTGCGCCACGCTGCAGGAATGGATCTCACGGGTGCTGGGAATGCCAGGTTGCTGCTTTTAGCTGTGTTGGCTTATACGGACTTAAGGTGTTTCTGGGGTTACTGACCTGTGGTCATCACCGTCCTGGGGAGGGGATGCTTCGAAGGGAGGATTGTGAAACAGGATGAAGAAGAGGCAGTGGGGTGGTCAGGCTGCTTTTATTTTTTTTGGTTCCTTGTGTTTATGCTTTTTTTGCAGCGCATCAGGCTATTGAATAACATGCTGTTTGTTACACAACGTGCTTTAATAGCCTGTGAGAAGTGAAATTGTTTGGCACATTCCTGCCTTACCCTCACCTGAATTTCTCCCAACAGATGTGTTCTTGTAACGTGCTTATGCTTTCTTGAAGCTGCCTTTCTAGGTGCAAGTTCTCCATCAAAAATAATTCAGGGAGCTCCACCTTGGCTGGACTGTCACAGTACCTGTCTGTTTTTTCAAAACGTTTGATGTTTTTCTTGATAAAGCTTGCTTTGAAAGAGCCCCCTCTGAGTGCTTGTGGAGATCTTTTGGGTGTTCCTTGATTCCCTCACGAATATGAAGAGCTGAGCATTATGTAATCTGAGAAGTAATTAGCAGAGCAGAAACATGCTGTTCCTTGCCAGGTCTGTGAAGATGGTAGCCTCCTTGGGAAGAGACATGAGTAAAAGTAAAAGCATAAGCAGCAGTAATTGAAAACGTGGAACCTAATTTCTTCTGGATAATACTATAAAATTACCCTAGAAGTGCCCTATGGCATTCTGTTTATAAATTCCTCTGTAAATGAGGTTCTGGGGAGCTCTTGTTATTGTTGCTTTGCAGGCTGCAATTCAGTTAAATGTACTGAGGTATGAGGGGATATTTTGTTTGTTTGGTTTGGTTTTTTTAATGATGTTATAGCTTTTCCCTGCTTTGCAGCTGGAACAATTTTTAAGTGGAAAATTGATAAATATTTGATGGCAATTTGTAGCAGCCATAAGGATACAGAGGCTTCAAGCCTAAAAATATCCATTTGAGAACAGTGGATACAAAAACAGTATGAGAGATTTGTCAAGAGATTAAGGTTTTCTCAGATTATTGAAAGATGTTTCCTGTTTTGTTTGATAAACTGTATGCAAGGAAACATGAAAATCCTGAGAAGGCTTCTTTTAAGTTTAGGTAAACCAGCTCTCCTATAAGAGCTTTATCTCTCATTTGTGGTTTTGAGAGTGTAATATTAATGCAGTACTAACAAGTTTTTATGCAATGTATTTATATATTTTATATATGCTTGAAGAAACGTGCAGTTGAATAGTAAGAACTTGCTTTTTTTTGGGTTGCAAAAGATGTGGAAGACAGTAATTACATGTCATAATCACATCTTCAAGTCCAGCAGCTGCTGCAAAACTGCAGAAGCTTCTGTGTTTGTGCACAAGAAGGGGCATCTCATACTGAAGGGGCTTAACAAAGATTAAGCCAGGAATGCTCAGTCCATATAGACACGCTATGCAGCTCCAGGAAAAGCTTACATTCTGTAGGAAATTAATAGTGAAATTTGTGGAAACCTGTCAGTTTGAGTGCCGAAAGAGCCTTTTTGATGAAGGAAAGGTCTGGAAGGTGGAAGGATGGGGCAGTGCTTTCCTTTCAGTTTCAGATGTTCAGGAGTTCTGGAGTTTCTCCCATGGACCAGAGTGATAACCCCCATGTCACCCACACGTGCAAGTGGAGTGGATTCAGTTGCTTTATTCACCCGCACAGGGATGCAGTAGATGAGACATTATATAATCTGGTGTCCCTACCAGGCTGTTTGTTTGGGCAGAAATCCCAGAAAAGGCTATAGCCAGGCGTTGTTTTCCCAGCAACGTTGCCCATTTCCTCTGTTTTCATCCACCAGGGAAGAGCCTCCGGGAATGGCCACACGTTGGTAGTGTGTTGCACACCTGCGTTTTGAGTGATGGCCAGGATGCTGTGCTCTTAAACTCAGCTGGAGGCGTGTTCTGGTTTATGCTCTTTGCTGCGAGAGGACCTTAATCCATCTTTAGTGGATTCAGGAAGGGTAAATATTTGAGACACAAACAGGTCAGTCCAGAACTGCTAACCTTAAACCTCCAGCAATTAGGAGCTAGATCCTGAAATGCTTAGGGTGGCTGCCAGAGACTTAGTGTGGAGCCTTTATTGTGAGCCTTCATATTCGGCTTTCTGAGCTAGGATTTTTTCATTCACTGAATGATGAGACGCGAGAACCGGAATCACAAGAAAGGAAGAAAGTTCTGCCTTGTGTCTCTGCCTTCAGGAGTAAGAGAGAATTGTAGTCAAATGTCTAGTCGCGGTTCAGAAGCCAGCGATTCCCCTCATGTTTGTCAGAAAAGACACAAATTCTCTAATCAATGTGTTTCACCTTCTTCAGCTGCAAAATAGGGAAACTACTTTGCTGCTTCTGCGTGAGTGCTGCGCTGAGCAGATATACTGGTATTCAGCGATGCACTGGTACTGTACTGGTTCTGGTCTCTTGGAGAGCCATCTGTAACAAGCGTGTCTGTAGATGTATGAGATTCATAAGTTTTGAAGTAGTAGAAGTGTCTGTAAAGGCAGATTTCCCTCCTGTTCAGTGAGGGAATGATGTGCCTTTCATTATATACTTGCAATTGTGTGGGGTTTTTTTATCCTTGGAGGTAACGCAGCTTTCTGAGGTAAGTAGTGAATTAATCTTTATGAAGTACTTTTAATGTGAAAAGTGCTGCTCTGTGCAAGAGACAAATTTAGTTGAATCCTGTGATTAAAAACTTGTTTAGAATAACAGACCCAGTCTTTTGGGAGATCTGAGCATCTCCAACTCTTCAATAACCCGAATACTTAAATAATATTACATCATGTGGCATCTGACATAAAAGCATACAACACCCTGCAGGACCTGGAAATAATTTTATCTCAGTTGTCATATAGGGTAAAGCTGTTGCTCCGATCAAACAGCTACTACTAGTCTAGAGTGTTAATTTAAAAAACCAAAAGTTTGTTGGATAATGTTTCCTTTAAAAACACAGAAAATAGTTAAAAAGCTTTATTCTCATTGAAACAGAACCTGAAAGGCCTTTTTACCTGTATGCTTGCTTGTTTTACTTTTTTTTTTTTTTTTTTTCCCCTTAGAACTATTTTGATGGAAAACTTTCCCCTCAAGGGAAAATGCCTTGGATTGAATACAATCACAAGAAAGTATCTGGCACTGAGTTCATTATTGACTTCTTGGAAGAGAAACTTGGAGTGAATTTAAATAAACACCTTGGTCCACATGAAAGAGCTGTTTCCAGAGCTGTGACAAAACTGGTGGAGGAGCACTTGTACTGGTAAGCTTGCATAGCAAAGCTGTCTGCGTTCTCCTGCTGTCAGATCTGTCCTCGAGCTCCTGCCTGGATGTGAATGCTTATTTTCTCTTGCAGAAAGCTTGAGTACTTAATTTCACAACTCTTTTCACACTAGAAAGCTGCAATTGCTTTCTGTGTACGCTAGTATGAGCTGGGAGTAACTCTCCTGAGAGTTGTAGTGCTCTGCAGGCAAGGTAAGCCTGCAGCTTTGCAGAAGGGAGCAGCAGCGGGCTGTTTCTCTGTCCTGTTTCATTTGACCTCCTTCTAGAAACAGCCTTGTTATTAACGAGGAAACAATCAAGGTGGCTGAATACATTTGTGGTTTGGGGCAGGGGGGACAAATCCAGCATTCAAGGTCAATCCAGAATATTGTGTTCTTACAGTTACCGACTTTAATTATCTATGTGTGCGATTCCCATATGGATTATTGCCTTTCCTGTAACACAGGATGCTCCTGTCAATATGTGCTGTTGGCAACGCTGCCAGTTGACAGGGTACAGTATTAGTCACAGTATCCTGAGAAGCTGAAGTGTCTGTATGAATTGGAAACATAAATACAGCAGTCTTATTGTATGTCCATGCTGTGTGGCTGTACCAGAGCCTTACTATGTTGGTGAGGTTACACCGTGACAGTTCTCTGTACTAGGCAAAGCTTGAGCTATGCAGCTTCACAGCTGTACCACTGTAATTCCTGGATAACAACTTTGACCATAGAATAGTGTGGGTTGGAAGGGACCTTTAAAGGCCATCTAGTCCAACCTCTCTGCAAGGAGCAGGGACATCTCCAACTAAATCAGGTTGCTCAGAGCCCCGTCCAGCCTGGCCTTGAATGTTTCCAGGGACGGGGCATCCACCACCTCTCTGGGCAACCTGTTCCAGTGTCTCACCGCCCTCATTGTAAAAAATTTTTTCTTATATCCAGTCTGGATCTACCTCCTTCTATTTTAAAACAATTGCCCCTTGTCCTATCACAACAGGCTCCGCTAAAGAGTTTTTTCCTGTCTTTCTTACCCTGTAGTTACACCAAAATAAAATCAAGCTTTAGCTGTGTTTCTCCCTGACAGTATTTCATCTGTGGTTGTGGGATCCCTTCACATCTGTCCTTGAACCTGGCCACTTCCCACCAGAAGCTTAAGGTTTGTTCATAGTGTCCTCAAGTCCCACAGTGAAGAATTTATAAAAATCAAGCCTCCAAAGCAGTGATATAAAATGTGATCCATGCCGTTTCACTGCCAGCAGCATGCAAAGTAGCTTCACCATAAATAAGTAATACTGCAGTACATTTATCGAACAAAGAAGCGGAGTACGTCCTGTGGTGTGCTGTCTCTGGACAGAGCTACTCTTGGTGGGTGCTCAGTATCTCCTCCTGAAACGTTTTGCTTTTGCCACGGTAATTGCTCATCTGCGCCAATTAGTGCCTCTTAAAAGTGGAAATTGCTGCTCTGGCTGGAGTTGAGAGCCGTGCAGGCTGTTGAGACCCTCAGCCTCTAGACAGCCTGCCTCCGCCGCAGGCTGCGATGCCTGGCAGGGGTCAGGCAGAAAGACAGCGAGCGAGTGAGCATACCTATCGTCATGCTGGGATTAGAGCGTATCTCTGGGATGCTCAAGACTAATTTGGAGCTGGCAGTAGAGCTCCCGTCCCTGGAGAATGCTATAACTGTTAGGCTTTTGCTATGTTTAAGCCAGCAAAATAAAAAAAAAAAGCCTACTAACCTGAGTGGGTGTTGGGTTGAGTCAGCAGGAAAGAGGTGGAAGCGGACCGAATTTGTGCCTCTTGCCCCAAGTCCTGGATCCGATGCAGACCTCTGTAATCTGAAGGCTTACCCTGTGCCATCTCCACTGCCTGCAGTGACCCACGGGCCCTCAGAAGCCAGTGGGGCACCCACAGCCATCTTCAGGATGCATTGAGTTTTTGAGGTGTCTTGCAGCACGTTGGTGGGATCGGACCGCTGCGTAAGACGAGGTGGACAATATCATATCCTCATGTCCTGTTGGTGATGGCATGCTGGGCTCAGTGGCACTGCTGGTGTGCAAACCAGGCAGCTCCTGGTGCCTGAAAGGCTAGCAGTTGCTGTGAGGTGCTTTCTGGCACTTTAATCTCAGGAGAGGGATCTCAAGTGGGTGACACTAATGTGCTTAGTGAGAACCTAAAGCCTTGAATATGCAGCTTGACCAAACTAACCCCTTAGATGGGTTTAGCTGCGTTGTCAAACGCAACCTTAGTGATTTGTGAATACTATTTAACTTACTTCTTGCTTTGTCTGTCAAGATAAACATCGTGTATGTGATGAGTCTTGAAGTACAGGAAAAGTATAGTATGAGAATACAAATTAATCTGACTTCGGTTGATATTCAGACTTGCCATATATTAAATGTAAGATATGTTTATATACATCAAGCCAATTATAAGGGCAGCATTTTTCCTGCTATGAACAATGATGAGGCCTGAATGCCACTGGCAGCTTAAAAGCCAGTTGCTCTGGGGCAGGGCACAGCAGGTGGGGTTTTTACAGCTGATTGTGGAATGAATTCATTATAATCCTTTTGTATATCAAGAAATTCCAGTCTGCACGGGTTCAGATAGGAAAAATAACCCCCAGTTCACATCCTTGTGAGCGCCTCTCCCTTACCTTGATATTGAGGCAGTTTCAGGATAATCAGGCAAGCCGCTGTCGATGAGTCACTTTCTCCATCTCCTCTCCTGATTTATGTATTGAGGCCAAAGCTGCTGTTACATTTAGACTTCAGATTTGCTTAACACCCACAGCATTGCTCTTTAATGCATTATTGTTTTATTTATGCTCTAAGATTTGTACAGATGTGCTGGCACAAATGAGAATGTTAATGTTTCCCAAAATGCTCAGTTCAGGCCAATATTTAAAATAATTATTTCATCCCATAAATACAAACTGTAGTTTGAAATTTATAGTTAGCTGAAGTGGGTTATGTAGACTACCTGGTTTCCTAACCTTTTTTTTTTTTTTTTTTTTTTTTTTTTTTTTTTTTTTTTGATATTACTCTAGTAATGTAGTCTGAGCACAGGGATGATGGGTAGGATTAAATGCAGAGGAGCATGTTATGGTAGGAAGCACAGATTAACAAACATTTGAATAGAATTTTTTTAGCAAAGTGCTTATAAAGCCAGTTTTAAAAGTGCTTTTAACTGTCTTTCTGAATCTGAGCCTAGTTTTTACTTTGCTTTTGTGTGCTTGAAAGCACAAAATTTTAGAAGTAAACTCTGAGGTTGTCTGTTTAGCTGCCTTCATTGCCCATGTAAATTTGAGATTTGGGACATGTGACAACTTTACTCATTCAAAGTGATGAGCAGATGTCTTAAGATTGTGCTTGACAGTTTAGCCTGAGTAGGATTACCGAAGTCCTGTGCAGTTCCGCTCTTCCTGCGTGGCTGTCCTGATCATTAAACACTTCATCTGATCTCTGCCTCTTCCAGACCCAAAGACCTCTCCTAGAGCAAGCGAGTGCCAGAGAAATGCATTTTTACTTTAAAGTGTAGGCAAATTAGCTTTGTGGGAAACCTTGTTCATCCTGTCTCACAAAATTAAAGCCGTCCTGGACGTGATTGATCGTCCTTGGTGCACTGCCAGCTCGCTGGTGTGGTTGAAGTGAACAGTAGTGGTGGCAAGTCCATAGGGGCAAGTTAGTCTTGTGCGATTGGAATTCCTTTAAAAAATGCTGCAACAGTGTCTCCTCTCTTCTTTTTCTGTTTTGTTTTGACTTCTTTTTCTTGTTGTCCCTCTCTAAGGCCAGGCCTGTTTTCCTAAAGCAATTAAGTTTGTGTTGCAGAGTTGCCAGGTGAAGCTGGTGGTCCATGCTGAGGAAGGAGGGTCTTTGCAGTGAGACACACAGCAGTGTGTCAAAGAGCAGGTTTATTTTTTTAGTTTATTCAAGTAATAAATAATAACTTACAGATATAGATAGTATTTATAATTATTTCCCAGTGTTTGCATCAGAATTTTTCTACCTGTTCAGAACTGTACCTGCCCAAGGGAGCTTGTCCGTTCCCAGGCCCGTGAAATCCGACTACTGAAATGTTCTACTCTATGGAGCGCCCTTATGCTTTCAGCCCAGTCTTTTTTCCATACTTCTTATAAATCCTGTTTTACCTTTCTTCCTGGAGCAAGACACTCTTGTACCACATCTCCTAGCCACAGTTGGTACTTCTGGAGTTTCGGTAGCTGTTTACTCCTGTGCTTGCTGGCTTTATGTTCTCACTTTTATGCTGGTGCCTCTCACTAAGTCTGGCTTTGTTTCAATCTCTGCTGTGCTGAAACCAGCCCAATGACTTGAGTTGATCCATCCATTTTGAAAAACAAGGACTGTGCAGAACACCCCCGTTCGATGAGTGGTACTGAAGCGTGTGAAACGTCAGCAGGATGCTTTTGTCATATTAATACAGTACAAGAGGTTGTGGAGAAACTTGTTGAGGATAAAAGCCATCAGAAATGTAGGAGGTGCATTTTTGTTCTTCACTGTTCGTGCATTTGCAGCAAAACCTGCACATGCCTCACTGTCACTGACTCTAGTGAAATGAATTTGAGCAGAAGGCTTCGTCCGGCAGTGGACAGTTTTTATAGAATTAAAATGCCTTTCAGATGTTCTGTTGAGAGCATTCTAAGTTTGAGCTGTGGATTTTTTTCCAACTGGTATGCCAAATATTCTCCTTTTACCTCATGTTACTAGTAATTCAAGTAAAGAATATGTGGAAATGTAAAGACTAGAACATTTTCATGGTGTAAATGTAGTTGTTCCCTGATGGTACTGCTGAATTCAACTTCTGTTCATGACATATAGGAGTTTGATAAAATGTACGTTAAAAAAAATAATTCACAGGAGTAGATACTGCTTGCTTTTTTTTTTTTTCTATCTTGAATTAGGTGATCGATATCAACATGAAGGAAATCATGTGCAATTAGAAATATGTACAATGATAAAACTGAAGTCATATTCCAAACTAAAAAAAAAAAATGAGCTCTGGAAATTGAAACATTTGATTATTAAGTTAATATTTAATGTAATTGTGTACATGAACTTGCAACTTTTGGTATTTGGTGTTTCTAGCTTCACTAGTTTATCAAGTCTCCATTAGCCTGTTTCCATACAAGCCCAAATATATAAATCCACTTTTACATTTTTCAGTTTGGAACTTGCTACAAATATAACAGAATATGGGTATCAGCTCCCAGTGTTTCTGAGATCCTGTTGGTTTCATAGATTTGTCTACTTTGAGATGTCTTTAGCCCTTTCTCCAACATTCCTTGAACTTGGTGGCAAAAGTCATATCGTCTTTTTGGTTTCTTTGTAATGTCAGAAGATGCTAGATATTTAAAAAAGTTAATGTTCTTTTTTTTGTAAGTTTCGTGAGTAGTGACAGCAACAAATCAATTTTTTGTTTGCCTTCTATATTAGTAAAGAAAAATAGTTACTGTAGGGAACAAAAATTAATGTAGGGAACAAAAATTTCAGCTGATAAGATGAATTTTTGAAAGATTTTTTTCCAAAATAGTAGATTTGCCATTCAATAAAGCTGAAATACAGCCTGAAATACAAAAGTGTCCTTTGGAAATGTGTGTCTCATAAAACCAGTATTTTGAAGAGAGGAAAAAATACAGGAGAAAACTAATCAAATAACGACCACTCCTTCATTTTTAAAATTTTATTTTTAAAAGATTGCGTCATTGTTAGTTTGTGAGGAGAGCAGAGATCTTCTGGAAAGTGACTTCTACAATATTTATGTTGGGGCAAAGTGACTGCTTGGCTATGGTTCAGGGGTATAGAAAACAAGAACAGGTTAGTGGGAAAGATTGGTTTCTTTGTGGGCTCTGTTGTTGTTTTTGTTTTCCCTGGGTCTGTGCGGTCAATGATCTTTAGCTAACAAATTCTTCTGGCACTTTTGGCACTGCAAGCAAGTTTAGCAGCTTTTATTTTATATTTCAATGTGAATCTTGTTTTCTCTTGAAGTGAGTCATGACTTACTGAGAGAATAAGCAATGGGCAGTTTGTGTAGGTATTGCAAAGGCAGTTTTCTCTGCTGTGACTCTTGAGTTGCATCAGGTTCTGCTCTTTATCGGAAACCACGTTAAGAAAGCTTTCTGCCTGACCCTGTGAGCCTTTGCAGGGTGGTGATGGGCTGCCTGGGTATTGCACCACCCTAACTAACTTCTTTTTGCATCCTTCTAGGACTTTAACTTATTGCCAATGGGTGGAAAATCTTCACGAGACGCGAAAGATGGTTTCACTTTTTGGCCCCTTCAGCGACTTGCTGAAGTGGATCCTCTGTCATCTGACCAAAGGGATCGTGAAGCGGGAAATGTACGGCCATGGCATTGGCCGCTTCTCCGAAGAGGAGATGTACACGCTGATGGAGAAAGACATGCGGACTCTAGCGAGCCTCTTGGGTAACGTACAGCGAGTTACGCGTGTTCTGTTTGTTCACAGCCCACTGTTCACAGGGTGAAATTGACTGTGAGTGCTTCCTGGGAGCACAAAATAATTTCATTTTGTCAGTAGGTGGAGTCCGCACTGCTGCTGTCAGAGCCACCATCACTCTGGCAGGGACAGTGTTTGTTTCCTGCCGTTTGCTACTAAATTGTGTTTCTAGAGAGGTAAGCAGCTTTCTTGTCTGAGCACTGAGTATCTAGATGAGCAGAATGTGGCCTGCGATTTTGGGAGAGCATTTGACTTTAGGAAAATGTAGTGTTTAGTTCTGCAAATGAAACTTCTTATTTGTACTTTGAGTGGTCTCATTTTTTCTTCATGGGACTCATGTCTATTTGGCAGATCATTATGAGGCTGCCATTTGAAAACCCTTTGCAGATGTTACTTTCATAAGCTGGACTTCCTTGTATTTGGTTGGTGTTAGCAGCTTTATTCAAAGCTGCTAGTAGGTGATGGGTCTGTGCTATCAAAATGGGTGGTTTTCAGTTTCTTGGTTGTCATGGGTGGATCCCATAGGGTTAGTCTTAAGGTTGATCTCACTTAGCGAGAACCACATGAGCCTCTCAGGCTGAAATCTGCACCTGAGATGTCTACATCGTGCTTCTTGCCTTGCAGTTTGCTGAGAGCTAACAATATTGTGCTTCTGTGTGAAACTTGCATTTTGAGGAATTGATTTGGGGCAGATTGTTTCTTCCCTTGAGCTTCTCTCTCTCTTGTGGAAGGAACCGAGAGGGATGGTACCTGTGTGGCTGTTTTGTTCCCTGTTATGATTGGTTTGAAGAGGTGACTGAATGGAGGGCAGGAGGGATGCCTCCCTGCCCTGCGCTCCGGAGGGAGGACATACTGCACACGCTCTAAATAGATTAAGCATGGAGTGGATGAAGGGAAAAAGGTGAGGAGAGCTCAGCAGAAGGCAAAAACTGAGTGCTTGCTGAGAAAGGAGAGGAAGAGAGATCTTCTGGACTTTCAAGATGTTTTGGAAAGGAAGATATTTGCAGAGGACCTAGATGGGGTTGTGTAGAGCTTTCTGTAACTTTGTTTTCTGAAACAAACTTACTGAGTTGCTGGATTGGGAGCAAGGTGAAAAAAAGGCACATGATGCATGGGCACAATGAGCAAAGGGGAGATTTCTTGACAGCTCCTCTTCTGTCAGCATTTTCTCAGGCTGCATTTTGTTTGTGAACAAAAAAAAGTTACCTATTCTAGTTGCCTCTTCAAAGAATCATAGAATCATAAAATGTTAGGGTTGGAAGGGACCTTCAGAGGTCATTTAGTCCAAGAAAACCTGCTTTTGGAGTTTAAGAGGTCACTTTTCTTTCTGGGGGAGGAAGGGAGGGAGCAGCTCATTTTAGAACAGGAGGGCTGGACACATCTGCTGCAGAGCTGTGGCCAGCTCAGTGTATACCTTCAACTACGGCACTACTATTGCTGTAGCTTTGGGGTTGGTACCACGTGGCTCCATGTACGTCGCAGAGGGGAATGGGGTTGGGATGGGAGCTGGAACCTTGGGAACTCAGCAGAGCCCCCTGGTTCTGGCAGGCTCAACGGAGCAGCAGCAGATGTGTCCGTGCTAAAGTCATCCCTGTCTGCCGAGAGTGGATGTAGTGTTCAAGAGAAACCTGAAACGTGTTCCCGAGTACCTGTAAAACCCTCTTCATTTGCTTTATTTGCTTGCATCCTTCTGTCCCTGGAGTCTGTAGAGACACTCAAATTTGTAAAGTTTTGTGTTCAAAGGGATCATTCAATCATCTAGACTGATCTCTGTGGATCAGGCTGTTTGATTGCTGTCTTGAGGCTTGTGGTTTTTTTTTTTTCTGGCTGAAGTGTATCTTTCTAAAAGGCATTCAGTTTTAATTATGAGATTTTAACAGGTGGAAGTGCCACCACTTTTGTTAGTAATTGGTGGCAGATGTTAATAGCCATCAAAATCTGTTCAAAACCTGACCTGTTTCAAATCGGAGTTTGTCCAATTCCAGCCGGCAGGCAGATGCTCCTCCTAGTTATTCCTCCTTCCCTGGTGATGGTAAATGCTGTAATTAAGTGGTCTCTTACTTTTGTTTTTGGTGAGAAAAATCACTGGAAATCCTCAAGGATAAGGTGTTTTCCTCACTGTATTATTTTTAAAAATTGTTTGATACGTATGTTATCAGCAGGGGTTTTATTTTTACTTCCAGATTATTGATGAGAATGTTGTCTTGTGTACATCTGCTCTATTCCTGTTATTTTATTACATTACCAGCTGAATATTTTACTTTTTTTTTTTTTTTTTATCTTGCCCTCTGAAATGGATGTCAGATTAGTGAGTGTGCAGTTCTGTGAATCATTATATTTGCCCTTTTGATTATTGATTATCTGCTTTTCTTTGATTGCCTTGACTTTTGATTAACACCAGCATGCTGAAGTTTTCTCCAGCCATGGCTGGGTCTAGTAACCGTGGCCTCCAGGTAGTATCCTGGGGTGGGGACAGGTGGTGGGATGAGGACTTCGAGCATGACTAGAGACTGTCCTGTTTCCCAGGAGGAAGAGGAAGGCAGTCAGTCAGCCGTTGCCTGCACAAAAATCTTTGTAAGATTCCTTTCCATGTGTATGTGCCCATGTATTTTCCCAGAAGAGGAAGCAGTTGCAATTTTGGCTGTTAATTAGAGGGCAATCCTAAGAGCTTAAACAGGATGCTTATCATGCAGAATAGCTGCACATACCAAACTGGAGCTGTCAATCATCAGGCATATCAGACTAATTTAATGCTCCCCATTTTTTAACTGAGACCATTCACATGGGAACAAGAATAACTTTTAAATTCCAAGCGCTGCTTCCAGAGAATGATAACTTGGCAGCTGCCAGGTCTTGTGACACTCGTTTTGACATTCCCAGTTACATCTTGGGTGCTTTTTTTCTTTTCTTCTTAATTTCTGAGAATCATTTTTCCTTTTCTCATGTACCTGTTTCCCTGTGGCTCCTCCACATGTCTTAAAAATGTGGAAATTGGAACCAGTCCTCCTATGATGGATCAGCCTGCCCTGTTGGTATCATTTTGCTGTCTGTCCTGCAGTCTTTAAACCACAAATGTAATTTCTTTGCGTTTGAGTGGTTTCCTACTGCCTGGTACTAGTGCAAGGAAGTTGGAGGGAACTGGGCATATGAACTAGCAATATGTAAAAATACACATTTTGGTAATTATTTTAAAGTGAGTTGAGTGAGCAGTACCCATAAATCCATCATTGCCCTCTTGGCTGTCCGCCTGCCTCAGGCTTTTGGGTAAATGGGGATTTTGAGCAGGGAGTTGCAGCGTAGCAGCTGCCTGAACTGGCTTTTGAAAAGCATTTGATGTTTTGTGGGGGGCAGGGGCGCTCAGAGCTGAAACGCAGAGATGGGACTAACCTGAACACGAGCCTCTAACGCTAGTGAAAATGTCCTGCAGCAACCAGCATGGGCTGTACGTGCTGCTGGGGAAGGGTGCAGGTCTCCTGCCAGCCCTGTGTCTCATAGATCTGTATGTTGCCGAGTTTTTGTGGCCCAGTGCTGAAGTAGCTGCTTTTTAATCTTCTGATGCACGCATGGGTAAATAGTGGAGCTGTGTGCTGTCAGATCCCCGGGCGGTACAGATCTGGTTGAACTCCAGTGTGACCGGGTGATTGCGTATCCGTTGGATTGGCCAGGGGTGCAGCGAGGTGTTTGAGGTTATCAGCACTATGGCAGCCTCGATGCGACAGGCACGGTGTAATCTGGCATAAAACTAAACACTGAGAGATGATACCTGATCCGTCAGGAAGCCTTCTGGAAAAAAAAGCTGCACTGGAAGTTTTGGGAATGGATTGGAACTGGTAGAAGGAAATGTGCATGGAGGCTGTGTTATGCCGTACAAGGTGACCTAAAACCAGATTTACATTTTCTTGTGGAACCACAGCTCTATTTCCTCCTCTTCCCTTTTGTTTTCACACACCTGAAGGTGCAGGTGTTTTCCCTAGGGAGCCACCCTGCAAAAGAGTGGGATGGTTCAGCCCTCGCTCGCTGCCTGCCATAGTTGTAGCAAGGATGGAAACAGCACTGTTACTTCCCAGCACAGCATCCTTATGGACTGAGTCTCAGACCCAGTTGTATGGTGCTAAATTCCTGCTTTGGCATATAACTGTGGTTTGGGGACCAATTTTTGAGCTGTGTTTGAGATTGATCCGTAAATACTGAAAAGATATTACATTTACCCTGTACATAGTTTTCGAACAATGGATTGATGTAGCTGTGAAAGAGCTGGGGAGAGTTAACTCCGTGTTAAAATTACATCTGACAGGCTGGAGAAGGTTATTGTTGCTGGTTATTCCCGAGCACTGCTTTGCTACACTATAGTGCAGGGAGATGACAGCATTCATTGTATTGTACTCTGGAATTTGATGCATTTTATTGCTGGAGTGTTTTTCTAAACTGGCTCAATGACCCTAACATTTAATAACCTGCTGAGTTATAGGCAGTTTATGTTGGGCAGGGGAAGAATGTCCCGGGGAGATGGCATAACTGTATTTGGAGAATTCAATTACGTGCCACATTTCACAGTTTATAGCACTTTGGGCCAAGGCAGGGACAGAGCAACCATCTAACCTGACCTCTGCAGTTCCACGTGTTTCACCTACATGCCCTGTGTGCGGTCTTTGCTGTAGGTCTTGTGCCTGTGACAAGGAAACAAGTTTATACTGGACGTTTCTTGGCAAATGGTGTCTTTGAAACTTGATTTTTCTTCCCTATCTTATATAGTTATCCATCTGTTTGTGCTGTGGTGGCCACTTAGGACCATCATGGCATTGGCATGCCCAGAGAGGTAAGCAGAGTAGTGGTGTGGAGCAGACATGTTCCTCCTTTGACCCAGGCCAGTCCCAAGCAGCTGCTGTTTCACTTGCCTGCCTGCATGCCTGACTGCCTCTATTTGGTCCCTGCCAGGTAGAAACCAGTATTTGTGGGGAGGGGGCACCGCACTGGTGCTATGTGAGAGGAGCTGTGTTCTTCTCTCTATGGCTGTGTCCTCCTCCTGGAGATGCAGGTCATTTCTGAGCAGTCACCGCCAGTCTGACTGGTTCATCAGTTTCAACCTGAACAAATGGTGGGAGAGGAGAGCTTTGACTTTCTTTTTTCATGTGATCAGATGAGTAACCTGAAACTGGATCTGCATGCACAAGAGATACAGGATGACCAGCTTCTTTCAGCAGGTGCATTCATGATTTCGAACCATCGTTGAATGATTCTGGGTTTGCCCTAAAGGAGAAAATCGTGCTTTCAGGCACCTGCTGGCTGCAGAGCAGGTTTTAAATCCAGCAGAACTAGTGCAGTGTGTATGTGCTGCCAGCTGTGGTGAGCAGAGGAGGTTACTTGGCCAGTGGTGGCTCTGTAGTTGGCCTAGTTATAGAAGTGATGAGCGCAGAGGAAGCTGCAGTAATGGATTTACCTTACTGATCCCTAGCAGCAGCTTTTGAACCATATTCAACATTGAATCCTTGTCTTTGAACCAGTGAACCTTTTTAGCTAAATGATTTCAGTAAAAAAAAATATGCTAAAGATATAACCAGGGAATTTTTTTTTTTTTTCAACTGGGGAGAAGCAGCATTCAGTCGAGAAACGTTTGCTGTTGTTACTTACAGGTGACAAGAAGTACATTATGGGACCATATGTTTCCACCGTTGATGCCACCGTCTTCGGGCATCTGGCACAGGCAATGTGGACACTACCAGGGACTCGACCAGAGAGACTAATCAAAGGTAAGAAAGCTTAAGTGACTTCAGATGAAATACTCTTGGTGGCATTTGCCATGTTTAAACTTGGAGCACCTTGTAAGGACATTTGAAGACTGCAGCAGCACTTAAATTGCATCGCAGGCTCTTCTTGCCTTTGATGTAGCATTTATATCCTGTAATTTTGTTCTCTGTTAAAATTCTTGTTTGTTTTCTCTTTAGTATTCTACATGGTAATTGTTTCTATTCCTATTCTTGATCTTTTCACTGCTTAACATAGCGAAGGCTGAATACCTCTAAGGAGTGAATGCTGGGTAAAGTATGAGAAGGTGGAAGCAAGGCCATGAGCCAAATTCTACTGAACTGAGTAGTTTCACCAATGGTAGAACTGCAAGTGTTCTTGTCCCACTGAAATTACAGCCTTTACTGTTACTGAAGATGCTGGGCAAGTCCAGCCTGACTTTGGAGTCATTGCATTTTTGCATGAATCGGAAACCAACGTACCCCTCCCCTCCACACTTTTTCTTTTCTTGATGTCTTCTTTTCCCGTGGGGTGGTGTAGGCCTGTGAAAGTATCTTTACATCCCTTTTCAGAATAAAACCATGCAGTATGAAAAATGGGAAGAGCTAAGGAAGACAAGGATGTGAAAAAGGTGTAAAAGCAATGAATCTGACCTGTGGATACACCTTGTGGAAAAGAGGGCTAATAAAGCAATAGTTAGGAAGTATAGACTTGTTCACTATTAAAACTTTGAGGAAAAAAAGTACTTGAGATGCAGACATAAGTATTGTCTATACAATTCTTCCCCTTGATGTCTGGGGAATCACAGATGAAATTTTGAAGGGTCCATGGCTTTCAAGAAGGAATACTGTGTTTGTTGGACTGGTTTGTCTCTAGTGAAAATAAATAGATGGTAATATGTACAAATACACAAGCAGTGTGGATGATTCTGATGATTCTCTGTACCCATCCACCTACACGTGCTGTTGTGAGTGAAGGTTTCACATACACATTCCCTTTAATACGCTATTATTTCTTTGTTTGAAGTTTTTTTGGTAATTTCTTCTCTAAGCACACTCCAAGCATACATGTATGTATAAGGCATAAGCTGCTAAGGCTGGGAGCATTAGGGATGAGCCAGTGACCGCATAAAAACGCTAAAATGTGACTTTATCTTGCAGGCAACGCTGCCATCTGGTGGTGGAAAACCCAAATTAACCCTATTTTAATGAACAAGTGTGTTGTATATATACTGTCTGTCTTTAGAAACCAAGTTTCCATAAATTAAGCAAGAATTTCATATGAAAAACTTACAGTATTAGTGTCTTGTCTTGATTTATTTCTGTAGAGGTTGAATTTGGGATAGTTATTTCCCTACATGCTTTTATGTTCGTTCCAGTGTAACCTTTCTTGTTGTATGTAGGTTAATAATACGTGTTTTAAGTTACGTGAAAATTACAAACAGAGCTGCTAAGAGGATTGATGGGATCTTGGCATTTTGAAACCTCTTTGGAAGGAACCTGCACAATTTGTGTCCAAACAGTGCTAACATGTTTCTGCATCAGCACGTGAGTTTGAGCAGTATTGACTGGATGTATTCACTGGAGTCTGTTGTGCTGTGTTGCAGGTGAACTGATCAACCTTGCTATGTATTGTGAAAGAATAAGGAGGAAATTTTGGCCAGAATGGCACCATGATGATGATAACACTCTGTATGAATCTGAGGAAAGCAGCGAAGCAAGCAAGACGTACTCCCCTTTGCAGGACTTCAGTTTTTATTCAAGGACAGAAACATTTGATGAGGAAGGGAACAGTATTTCTCAAACCCCTGACACAGATTACACTGGACACTCCCTCTTTGATTCTGATGTGGACATGGATGAGTACAGAGATCATGAACAATGCAAGTGATGCTTGTATGCATCTCCTGTTTTGCAGACAAGCTGTTTCTTGGAATCAGTCTGATTAATTTTCTTCTCCAGGTCACGAAGAGGTTTATACCACTTTGGAACAGACCATTGTGCTTGACTCAGCTGTCACATGCTACTTGGACTATTTCAACCTTATTTCATTTTGTGTAACTGTTCAGGTGGAGGCAAGGTAAACAGTTATTTAAAACACACACAGGCAGACTGAAGGTCCAGAGGGCAACAGGACCTTTCAATCTACATTTTTATTTGTGTTCAAAACCAGATCCCGCAACCAGGTGGGAGAGACCGCCGGGAAGTGGAGCGATTGTCAGAGCTGGTTTATGTTGATATCTTATCTTTACAGGAGTAGGTTGAGGACAAAAATGGAAGAGGCATGACTGGCACACATTTCTCCCATGGAAGCAAATGATTGATACTGTATGGATTTGGTGGAGTTTTGGGGGGATTTTATTTGGTAGCTACCTGTAGTCTGGGTGCCTGTGTTATCACAATGTCTACAGGAAAGAACTGCTCCCAGTCCTTTTGGAGACAGACAAAGAAGGCAGGAGGAAAAAATTCCTACAGAAATGAGCTTTTTAGTGTTTCTTGTTCGCAGAATATTTTTATTCAGAAGGGAAATGTCAGTTTTAATGTATAACCTTCCAAACACTCATCTGGAATGTGTGTTGGCCAAATTTCTTCTATGTTTTAAAATTATTATTACTGTGTTTTTACTTCTTGCAGCTGGCTGTTGCTTGCTATTGCTAGGCAAGGCTAAAGAATTGGAATTTGTTACTGAAGTCTGGTGCATCTCAGCAGTGGATGCTTTGTGCTCTTTACCAGCAGACATGTCAAATCCATGAAGCTTGCATAGTGATCTGGGATATTTTTAGGCATGGGATGCTGTGTAAATGTAGGATGTTGGCCCAGGCAATCAAATGCTTTAGAGCTGTCTGGGAAGGTGCGTCAGTGGGTGCCGGGCACTGTGCCAGGTTACAGTGTACAATCTGTAAAGCCGATGCCGGGGAGGCAGTTGAGATAGGACAGCTGTGAAAGCACCACTGTCTGTGAGGATATCCAGGTGCTGAAAGAGTGATCAGAATTTATTTTAAGTTGCCTTTGCTAGCACATCCCTGAATTTGGAACCCCAAATCCAGAATGATTGCACAGGTGCTGACATGCTTTGTGTTTATGTCTCCCTAAGTGCAGGTTAGAGGTGAGGATGAATCCATTGGGTTTGCTCACCACTTCGAAGGTAAGCATGTACATCAGTGTTGCTTGGCCGTGACGAGTTGGTTTTAAGTAGAGATAAAGCATATAGACCATATAGACAGCTGTGGTATTTGCAAACGTGCATATAAAATTGAGTATTCACCTGCAGGCTTTGGTGGTGACTCATTTGAAAATACTTTAATTATGACTTTCTCAGTGAGTTACAGTTAGATGAATCAGGATCCCTCAGCAAAATTTGTATAATGTGTTAGTCACGCCGTGCGTTCTGGGAGCAGACAGGGCAGACCACTGCTTTAGGATGTTAGTTGTTGGTAGTCCTAATAGTCTGGAGGTTGAAATAACTCCAGCTTTCAAAGAATATCTCTCCCTCTCGGATCGTGGAGTGTCTCCTGCAGAGGAAAGTGCTTACCCTGGGGATACACCAAGCTAGCTGTGGCTCTGAAAGCAGAGGACACATGTCTGCAGTGAGTTCCCAGATCTGTTCATGCGTAGGAGCCACCACCACAGTGAGAGCTGACGAGTTTGCTGTGGTCTGAGATGGGTGTGAATTTGCACCTATTTCCTCAATTCCCCAGGCACGTCCATGGAGCCGTGTTCCAGTCAGTGGTCTCTTGTTGTGGGCAAGTATCGTTTGCAAAGTGAAGCAAAACTGAGAAGGAGGAAGATATCATCCAGTTACTTGGGACTCTTCTCAGGAAACTAAGCTTAGGAATAGGGCACGAGAAGATAAGTCTTGGGCTTGAAAGCACAGAGGTGATGGCCTGAAATGTCTGTGCAACTTCATAGCAAGGTCAGGGCAGATGCTGTCTACAAAGATGTAGATGTTGGTATTGTGGATAAAAGGCGTCCATGTCAAAAATCTCCTCTTTAAGAACATTTATGTGTTGGAAATTCTGATGGAGATGTTCTCATGCATTTACCCACGTGTGTTTGAAGGCAGTGCTTTCTCCATCTTTCAGCACCGGGAGGGTGTGCTTGCAGCAGATGAGTCACAGTTATCAAAAGACCAGCCTGAGGTCAGGGTACAGTGTCACCTTTACAGTTTTGGTGGGCTGGCAGATCTGTCCGTGGCAGCAGCCCTTGCAACATCCCAAAATACGAGTTAGCCAGAAGTCGGTGACATCCCATGTGCGTGCAGCCGGATCTGGATTTTACGTGGCCATGCGCAGCAGCAGATGCCAATGCAGTGCACAGCCGGTGTCGCACCGCGGCCTCGTTTGCCCGCTGGCACCCAGAGCTGCTGGCGTGGCGGGGGGAGCTGGCGCCGCCACACCGTGACTTGGGGACCTGCACCGGGGACGTAGGTGCCTCACGGGGCTGCGGTTGTGTTTGCACCTGGCGGTTTTTTGCTATTGTTTTGAATAATTGGCGTGCCTCAGCAGAGGCTGAACCTCACCCTGACTGGCCACGTAATGGGCTTCACTCCTGGGGTGGGTGGAGAGAGAGAGGATCAGAAGGGGTTGCAGAAGGGGAAGCGGCTTTTTACTGTCAGCTGAGGTTTTTCAGGGTCTTAATCAGTGAGGGGAATGGTTTTTGCAGCTCGTAACAGCATCCCTTTCTGAGGGACTACTCAGGTTACTTTAGAGGAGAAGTTAGTTGGGAGAAGTTGGTTGGCTTTCTCCTCATGACAGCTACTCTAGATAAAATCCTGCATTTTTTATATTTGACCATGTTTCAAACTAGAGGTGAAATTAGGTAACACTGTCTCTTTAGGAATTTATAGGTGTAGTATTTTGTCCAAGTTTGGTAGGAAATCCTTGGGTTTATTTATCCCACCCAGAAAAAAAATACTGACTGTTAGACCTTGTTTAAAAGGATTTAATCCAGGCTTTTTTCTTTTGGAAGCTCACCTTAGCAAAATGTTCCTGCGGGGAAAAAAGGGATATTTTAAAAAAAAAAATTGCTTTTTTAACATTTGTGAAAAAGTGCTGGTTCATTTTGGTTTGCATGGGGAAAGAGAAGACAAGTTTTCTTCAGTAAAAACAACGGATTTTTTTTTAACTGTACAAAATTCTGCTGGAAGTGTAACATTTTCTTACTCCTGCAGTGTTTTTTTTTTTTTTTTTTTTTTTCCCCTTCAGTTATCTTTATTTTTTTATCTTGGTGCTGAGGGGCTATGCGGAACTGGAAACAGTCAGAGAGTGTCTTTGTTTCTTCTGGTTTCTTTCTTCCTCGATGGTCAAAATTGCAAGCAAGTCTGTCGTAGGAATGCTGGAGGTCCTGACCGTGCTGCTGGCGGAGGCCAGGGACATCAGGTGCCTCTGCAGCGGTGAAACAGCTGCAGGGTGCAGACTGCCTGGCAGGTGAGCTGGGATGGCCGCTTCAAGCTGGAACTGGAGAGTGGAGGAGGCCACAATGTTGTATCTGAGGTGACATTGACCACACAAGGTTTTTCCCAGCTGGGAGTCTCGTTGTTGTGGCCGGACGCTCATTGCAGGGCGGCGTCAGGAAGGATTTTGAGGACACTTGTCCCAAGAGTCAGATGTTTGTGAGATCCTGGCAGGAGGAAAGCTAGTTTGGGGCTCCTCCACGTTGTCTGCCACCTCCCAAAATACGGCTGGGGACCCTTGGATAGTCAGGGGAAGAGGCAGCGGGTGGGAGAGGAGAAGGAGTGGGATATGGGGAGACTGTCGAGTGGTGGGTCACCCCAGGAGGACATGGGGTGAACCTGTGGCCTGGCCAGTGCCCTTCCAGCAGCCAGACAGGAGCACTGCCCTGCTCACGAGCTGGAGCACAGCCTCTCATCCCAGCAAGGAGACAGTGTGGTTCCTCCTGGTTATTTTACCTTAAATACTGCCAAAGGCTGAGTACTGCATTTGTTTCAGTCATGCTGCTTTAAGAGAATGGATAATTGGTCTGCTCCTCATTTGGCAAATGGGAGTTTAAAGCAAGCCCTGCATTTCCAACAGAGTGAGGTTGGAAGCAGTCTGTTATTTTTTCATGTGAGTTGCAGTGTTTGACTGTGTAACGCTCTGTCATGTCAGAAGGGATTTGTTTACCCCTGTCGCACTCGTTGGCTCTGTCAGCAGAGCTCACTGTTACCAAGTGGGGGAAACAGACGCTGGGATATATAGGTCCTACAGAAACCCTACAAATGTGGTGCTTGATTTAAAAACCAAACCAAACCCGATGTTTCAGATCTGGAGGACTGTTCCTATCCAATTATAACACTGCAAGTCACACGTTTTGATCTTTAAAACCTTGGCAATGTCCCTCCAGATCTATATTCCCTTTGAAAAAACATTGCCTGAAATATTTCTGCAGCAACAGTTCAGGCACAAATTTCCTTTTGTCAGTGATGTCTGCTCAAGTAATCATGACAGTTTCATACTGTTTTCATTGAAAGGGCTGTATCTGTCAGATACTAAGCCTTACAAAATATTGCCTGCTGGAAAAGTGTGTTATGTGCAGATTTATGCAGGGCAGCACACCAAGTGAAATTTCTGTGGCAGAGGATGAATTCAAGTGGGTCTTGTCCTTAGATGTTTGAATAAGAATTTGAATCTGTTTTCTGACAAGTAGCTATTTAGCCTAGCCTCCCCCATCTCCAAATACTGCAAAATTATGAAATAGGCATGTGATGAAGATAAAACAAGTTGTGCTCTCTAAATGCAGAATTATGTTGGATGGCCCAGTAGCTGGTGTATGGAAATGGAGATATATGTATGTATATATAGCATAGGTGTGAGTTGTGCCATATGTGTTGGTGGCTGTGATCTGGAGGAGCACACAAGTCACTCCAAGAGGACTGGAGGTACCTTTGAGTGACCACGGTGGTTTTCAGCAGCTGACTGGTGTTACAGGTGTTCGGGTATGCTGTGCTATGCTTTGGGTATTTGTTGGTGCTGGGTGAATGGTGCAGGGACCCCTTTTGGTAGCTTGTGGCTCCAGAGAGGCTGCCACTGTGCTGTCATCCCCTGCCTGCGCTGCGGAGTCATCTGTGTCCTGGTGACAACGGGCAGGGACAAGGATCCATTTGGATTGGATCCCTTTACAGAGCATTGCAGCGAGCACAGCTTTGAGTTTACTGGTGCTGTCGTGTCCAGCTGGTACCCTGTCGAGGGAAGGCGTTCCCCTGTACCACATGGGTTGCTGGCAGCAGGGGGATTTAATTTCCAGGCTAGTGACCCTAGTCTTTACAGCTTTGCCTTTGTGGAGAGAAGTGTTGCAACATGGATCACCTCTGTCTTAGTGGTTTTGGCCATCAGGGAGGGCTTCTCTTGCATTCCTTCCCTATGGAAGCACCCTAAAATTGAGTACTTCTCAGCAAAGGTTTCTGCAGCTTCCCTGAGGAGTCTGGGAAAAAAAAATGGGATGTCTGTGTACAGCACAGGAATCTCAGCTGATGAAAACGTTCAGTGTGTCACTGCAGTGCTAAACTGTTAGTGCCACGTTCTGGTTGCCCCACTTCCAGATTTTTAAGGCCAGAGGAGATCATTACAGGCAGTTAGTCTGGCTTGTGCATAAAAAGGATTGTAGGATTTCATCTAATGATTTCCATATTCAACTCAACAGCTGAAATGGAGCACATGCTTCCAAAAGGCATTCAACTTCTGCAGAACAAATAAAATCCTGCCCACTTTGAAGTTTCTGACAAAAATGCCATTTGCTTCAGCAAGGCCAGAGTTTCCAACCGAGCTTCCAAGTGACCCAGGATTTACTGCTTCTCTTATTCCTCTGTCTAATTATCCTCACCTAAAAATTTGCCTTATTTGGGGCAGTAAGGCAAACAAGATGTGACCTTTTTTTAAGCTCTCTAAACAAAAAGAAAGTGTGTTTTTAAGCTTCACTGGTCGTGTTGATATTCTCACTGGGCACTATGTTTGCGTGTGTTCTTCCCTCACTTCTTAGTTTGTTCTTACAACTGATCTGTCCTTGAATGTACAGGGTTTTATTTTTCAGGATACTTGAGGAATGCAAGTCCTGAAGTTTTAATCATTGGGATGTGCAATCCAGCAAGAATAAATGATGTGTGGATGGGTATAGGGGGAGGGATATATCCATCTAGATGGAGTGTACCAGGTTCAACTAACAAAATGAAGCAACACATTGCTAAATGAGGACTTTAATGTTATAGCTGCATTATGTTGTTTGTCTATGAACTTACGTGAGACATACATTATTTTAGCACTGTTACTAGTTTATAAAGCCATATTTAAAAGTGTACACTTAATTGTAACATAACTTTAAATTGTGCACTGTCCTGATCCATGTATATATATATGAAAATCTGTATATTTTGTCTTTATGCTGTATGTCATTGGTGTGTAAATTATAACTAATGGATCTAAAATACTTTTCTGGTTCCTGGCCTTATTCTGAATGTGTCTGTGCTTTCTGTAGAGCTGTGAGCTAACGGTGAGAGTGGGGAGTGCGTGAAACTTTAACGGCCAGTGAGTTAAAGCCCGATCTCCCCAGACAAGTACTTTAGCCACCAGCATTATTTGGATGGGGTCACTCTGTCACTGCTTGTCTCTTCACTTGACGTTGCAGGAAGGAGTTCAGGGGCCGACACAGGAGAAAGGGCTGCACTTAAACTTGGGTGTGAGGAGGGGTCCCTGCTCCACTCTCTCTCTTATTTCGTGGCTACTGCTACCGGCATCAAAATAAATAATCCTGAGAAGGGAGCTCTGTCAGAGAAGTGCGTAAGCTTTAAGGTCTTTGCCCAAAGCGCTGTGCTGGCTAGTTTCATTGTGTGATAATATTTTGGAAATTCTTCAGCAAGTGTAAGCCCTTAGCCAGGCTTAGCATGCTGCCTCGAACACAGCACAGGGACTGTGCGACAGCAGACATGGCCTTGCTGGAAGAAATACGTGGCAACAGCAGGCAGGTGATAAAGGTGCAAGACTATACACAGATGTGTTCAGACCTGCAGAGGCTGGACATCAAATCCTGCTTCGTAAGTGATGACATAACTGCCAAGCCCATCCCTCTAGTACCATTTTGAATAGATTTTTTTTTTTTTTTAGCTCCTTTTATTTCCTTACAATTTTATGGCTGGTGAGGCTGATATTTATAGACTTTTTCTCCATGAAGGCTAGAAATGTCAATGTATTTAATAAACACGGACATCAGAAACACGTAGGTTGAAATACAGGACTTGAAACTTTATTTGCAAGCTCAGAAGAGCCGGCTGAGAGCCCTGTCATGGTCAGATCTCTCTCCTTTCCAGGGAACTTCTGCCTTGGTGAAAGACTCACAAACTCCATTTACCCCCCAGTCCCAAAAACTTTAAATTACGGCATGTGAGAAATATTCTGAACATTACACAGTAGCTCTGGGCCATGCAGGCACATGCAGCTGCTTACTGCAGTCTTGCTGGCAAGAGTTTGGTCTGTAACTGGTGGTGAGCCTGATCCTTACTTCTGAGACTACTGCTGAAAAGGTGAGTGCATCTGTGTTTTCCATGTGAGGAGATGGAGGCAGCTGGTCTGATGGCACCCTTGAGGGAACTGCACAATTAAGTTCCCTGAACAGCCATTGGCCAGATCCTGGGGGGGAATATTCCTCATTTTTCACCAAAATTGTTAATAGCAGCTGATTATATGTTTCTATGCTAGCGCTGTCCCCACTCTGATGTCTGTTGTGAGCCTGGGGTTCAGTTGCCCAAGGTAGGTGCCCAGCATTTCCTGAGATGCCCTGGGGCATCTGTGCAGAGCTGGCTGGCAGGACCCAGGGGAGACCTGAGACCAGGAGCAGCAGCCGGAGGCCAGGCAGGCTACGCTGCGTCATCTAAAATGCTGTGTTTAGGCAACTGAAACTCACCCTGCATAACCACTTTAAAGGGAAAATTGAAAGAAAGTGGTGGTGGTGTTGCAACTAGTATTATTCAATGTTTATATCATAGTAGGACCCAAATAATCTGATCAGCATGAGTCCTTGCATGCAATGTTCTCAGACTGCCTACCATGAGGTTTACAGTCCCAGAGAAAAAGTGATGCAGCAGGAGGGAGAAGAGAAAGACAGTCTGCTATTGCAATATTTGGCTCTGGATTTGGCTGTGTACATTTGATTTTATGTGAAGACCTTGTTAGGCATCTCCAGGTGTCTGCGTTGTAATCCATGGAGGTCTGCTCCGAGTGGTGTGGGCACTCTTGGGGCTTTTTGGCAGAGCAGAAGTCTCTGCTCTCAGATGAGCTCAGGTGCTCCCGCTGTGCTGACTGCCTGGCCCAGGTCTCCGTGGGTGATAGTGGAAGTCGAACATTTAGCTCACGAGTGT
>WHYT01016707.1:166775-223147 GCA_009806455.1 Tetrax tetrax
TATATATATATGAAAATCTGTATATTTTGTCTTTATGCTGTATGTCATTGGTGTGTAAATTATAACTAATGGATCTAAAATACTTTTCTGGTTCCTGGCCTTATTCTGAATGTGTCTGTGCTTTCTCTAGAGCTGTGAGCTAACCGTGAGAGTGGGGAGTGCGTGGAACTTTAACGGCCAGTGAGTTAAAGCCCAATCTCCCTAGACAAGTACTTTAGCCACCGGCATTATTTGGATGGGGTCACTCTGTCACTGCTTGTCTCTTCCCTTGATGTTGCCGGAAGGAGTTCAGGGGCCGACACAGGAGAAAGGGCTGCACTTAAACTTGGGTGTGAGGAGGGGTCCCTGCTCCACCCTCTCTCTTATTTTGTGGCTTCTGCTACTGGCATCAAAATAAATAATCCTGAGAAGGGAGCTCTGTCAGAGAAGTGCGTAAGCTTTAAGGTCTTTGTCCAAAGCGCTGTGCTGGCTAGTTTCATTGTGTGGTAATATTTTGGAAATTCTTCAGCAAGTGTAAGCCCTTAGCCAGGCTTAGCATGCTGCCTCGAACACAGCACAGGGACTGTGCGACAGCAGACATGGCCTTGCTGGAAGAAATACGTGGCAACAGCAGGCAGGTGATAAAGGTGCAAGACTATACACAGATGTGTTCAGACCTGGCAGAGGCTGGACATCAAATCCTGCTTCGTAAGTGATGACATAACTGCCAAGCCCATCCCTGTAGTACCATTTTGAATAGATTATTTTTTTTTTTTAGCTCCTTTTATTTCCTTACAATTTTATGGCTGGTGAGGCTGATATTTATAGACTTTTTCTCCATGAAGGCTAGAAATGTCAATGTATTTAATAAACACGGACATCAGAAACACGTAGGTTGAAATACAGGACTTGAAACTTTATTTGCAAGCTCAGAAGAGCTGGCTGAGAGCCCTGTCATGGTCAGATCTCTCTCCTTTCCAGGGAACTTCTGCCTTGGTGAAAGACTCACAAACTCCGTTTATCCCCCAGTCCCAAAAACTTTAAATTATGGCATGTGAGAAATATTCTGGACATTACACAGTAGCTCTGGGCCATGCAGGCACATGCAGCTGCTTACTGCAGTCTTGCTGGCAAGAGTTTGGTCTGTAACTGGTGGTGAGCCTGATCCTTACTTCTGAGACCACTGCTGAAAAGGTGAGTGCATCTGTGTTTTCCATGTGAGGAGATGGAGGCAGCTGGTCTGATGGTTCCTTGATGGTTCCTTGATGGTTCAGCTGGTTCCTTGAGGGAACTGCACAATCAAGTTCCCTGAACAGCCATTGGCCAGATCCTGGGGGGGAATATTCCTCATTTTTCAGCAAAATTGTTAATAGCAGCTGATTATATGTTTCTATGCTAGCGCTGTCCCCACTCTGATGTCTGTTGTGAGCCTGGGTTCAGTTGCCCGAGGTAGGTGCCCAGCATTTCCTGAGATGCCCTGGGGCGTCTGTGCAGAGCTGGCTGGCAGGACCCAGGGGAGACCTGAGACCAGGAGCAGCAGCTGGAGGCCAGGCAGGCTACGCTGCGTCATCTAAAATGCTGTGTTTAGGCAACTGAAACTCACCCTGCATAACCACTTTAAAGGGAAAATTGAAAGAAAGTGGTGGTGGTGTTGCAACTAGTATTATTCAATGTTTATATCATAGTAGGACCCAAATAATCTGATCAGCATGAGTCTTTGCATGCAATGTTCTCAGACTGCCTACCATGAGGTTTACAGTCCCAGAGAAAAAGTGATGCAGCAGGAGGGAGAAGAGAAAGACAGTCTGCTATTGCAATATTTGGCTCTGGATTTGGCTGTGTACATTTGATTTTAGATGAAGACCTTGCTAGGCATCTCCAGGTGTCTGCGTAGTAATCCATGGAGGTCTGCTCCGAGTGGTGTGGGCACCCTTGGGGCTTTTTGGCAGAGCAGAAGTCTCTGCTCTCAGATGAGCTCAGGTGCTCCCGCTGTGCTGACTGCCTGGCCCAGGTCTCCGTGGGTGATAGTGGAAGTCGAACATTTAGCTCACGAGTGTACTCTACAGTCAGACATCAAAATTAATGCCTCTTCATCCCAGGCTGATTCTTACCCTAAAATAACTGTGTCTGAACACGGAAGCCCTGCCGTCACCTCTGTTGTGATAGTTTTGCTGGGAAATGTCGTAGCAGGAGAAGTTATTCAAGGCAACTTCAGGCTGTAACATTGAACCGGTTGGGAAATACCAGAGTTCAATTGCCTGTAGAGTTTTAATGCCACCTCTTTTTGCTTAAGTATTGAGTCACACATTTCAGTTCTTTCAGTCTATTTTTTTTTTTCCTTAGGACCTCTGCCTCATGTGGTGCAGGAGGTAGAGCCTAGTGAATTAATGATGAGCTGATGGTGATTTCATTTGAAATGTGACCCCCAAGCCTTGTTTACAGCACAGGATTCAGGCCCTATGATGGCAACAGAGTGATTGATTTCCTCATGAACTTCTCTGTGGCAGTCATTACGATGGTTTCTGGGTGCTTCAAAAATACTAAAAGTTTATTTTCAACATCCCTGTTGGGATGCAGTAATAGACAAGACTGGAAAGACAGAGTTGTCAAAAGCCTTGAAACGAAGTGCAAGAAACTGGAATTTGATATAGGAAGAACCTGTGGCTGGACTGAAAGAAAGGAGAGGTATAAACGAGCAATAGGCATTGAAGATATCCTTAGCAGATGCACTTTATGTGGGTTAGGGGGTCTTAGAGGAGTGGTGATTGCTCTAGGATGGAAATTGAGGGTCTGAAATAGAGCCTTGTTTGTCAAAACAGGAAGGAAATTATTTAAAGGAGAAATGTGACACAGAAATAGTAAGATTTGGAAAGAGGAGGCTTGGGCTGTCACCAGGCAGAGGGGCTTTTTCTGTCCTTCACAGCAAAAGCCGCTGCAGCTGGGGATGCGCTGCCCTTACAGACAATCATGAAAGGAGCTTAGTTTTCTCTGCCCAGGCATGAAAGCTTTAAGGTTGGGCCACGCTTCGCCATCGTTTTGAAGGAGGGTCTGTTTGGGAGCCACCCGAAGCACAGTTATTATCTAATAAGAAGCTTTGATTTGTTCTACTACATCTACACGTAGAGGAGTTGCTGTAATTTCGCATGCAGTGATGCACTGTGACAAAGAAAACCATAATTATTCAGTGTGCAAGCTTCACTGAATGCTAATGCTGATCTTGTCAACGTGGCTTCTCAGCACCGATTTTAACCTGCGAATACAGCGTCACGGAAACAGCCAGCGGAGCAGGGAGAGGTGATTGCTCCCAGGAGGATCCAAAGTGCTTGGAGGTGGAGCAATGTACTCCATGTTGCTTGAGAGATCCCGAGGCTGAGCATAGGAAAGGTTCCCCCTACCCCAGCCTTCCTCTGCGCCCAGCCCAATTTTTGATCCCATTGCTAAAGAGGATCAGTGATTCATTGTCACACAACGATTTGGAGGGGGAAAATGTGAAGGTTTGCTGATGAAGTAAGCAGCAGTGAAAGCATTTGGCTCCCAAATGTGTGCATCTTTTACTCCTGAAAAAGCAGAGGGTGAAGTCTGTGCCTCCTTTCTCTTCAGTTGTGCAAGTTGTGACCAGCCCATGCTTTTCCTCTTACAGCTCCAGAAAACTTCCCTAAAATATTTCAGCTGTAAAGTTCTGTTGCACATTTTAAAGGTGGGACTGTAGCTATTCTGCGTTCTCAGGCTTAGCGCCATCCGAATAGTGAATATTCTCCCAGCTGTCTTCTGAAAGCCAATGGCAGCCCTGCTATTCCCATTAAAATCATTCAACAGAGTACATTTGCTTTAATGTGTATGTCCTAACGAACGGGGTTGGGAAGTCCCTGGGTTTCACTGTGGCTCATAACCGGCTACCAAAACCCTACAGAATCTCAAGGGGTTATGAAAGTTTGAGGATGATGTGAAGACTTTCCAGCTGCTGTCACTGTTGTTAGTGAGTTTATTTGCTTTCTGCTATGAGGTCAAAAGCAAATCTTAATGAAGAGGGGGAAAAAGTGACTAAATCTGATACACCACTTGCAAAATAAATAAAATAATGGATAATTCTGGAACCCACTTGGGGAATCAGAGTGAATAGCAATATTTTTAAAGCCTGCTTAATGAATTGGTTCACAGTGTCAAATCCCTTAGATAAGTTGTTAAAGAAGTCTTCAGGCTTTTATTGAAAGCCGTGAAAATATTAGTACTTTTACAACAATTCTAAAAATATGACAAACAAGAACGAATGGTGTGATTGATAACTAACCTCTCCATGGTTTTCAAGCTGGCTAACAAAATGGATAAAAATCAAGTACTTAATAATGATTTGCCTTATCTATTATTATATATATATTTTTTTTTTTTAATCTGGAGATGGATTTCAGAGAGCTTTGGAAACACACATTGCCGGAGCCAGCCAGCATTAGGCAAATGTTAGAAAGGACCAGTTATCTGATACGTGCTGGCAAAGAACAGCAGCTGGTGGGGGGAAAAAAAAGAGCAGATATCTAAACAAATGGGGTAAACCAGAAGCCGTCAATAGGAGCAGGATGCAGAAGATGAGTGATCATTTTACAAATACAAACCTCATGTTTGTTACATGGGGAGGAAGAGGGGCGAGATCCACGGGAGCATGTCTCCATCCTATTTAACGCTGTGATACTCAACAACAGAGGTCGAGTGGCTGCAGTGGGCCGGTTCCTGTTTGTTACGGCCCGGAGCCGTAGCAGGTTTGTGATTCCCTCGGGCTAAATTAAGGTGAACCAACACCAAACGATCGATTTAGGATTTTATTTAACATTTGGAGGAGCAACTTAACTTTGGAAACTTGGAAGGCATAAAGGGGGTTGATAGCTGGGGCTCCTAGCGGAATATTTCTAAGAAGGAAAAGGAAAACAGAAAAGAGATAGAGGAAAAGAGGGAAAGAGATATCACCACCCTTGGATCCAGCGACGATGATGATGGGCGGGCGCGTGGCTTCTGGTGGCGGGGCCGCGGTGGCGGGCAGCCGTGATGGTCTTCTGGTGGGGGGGGGTCGCCCCGCGGCTCCCTCAGGCAGTGTCTTTTCTAGTCTAATCCTTGCCTCCAGTTCTGCCCCTTGAAGTGTCTGGTTCCAGAAAGTTCTGAGTCCTCTGTGCAGGTGGCGAAGCGGGCGCTAAATGTGAGGAGCAGTCAGAAGCCCCCTCCTCAGATGAGCGCTGTGTGACCCCTGGCCATATTTGACAAGTCATTAACAAGGGCCTGTGGAGCTACACATCCCCCATGCGGCCTCCACCTCCCCTATGCAGACTGTGCCACAGCCACAACACTGTTTGAGACATTAACTCTTTCAGTCCTTGACACTGTTCACAAAATCTGTATGAACCAGCTTGGTTTGTTGTGGTGATGGTTCAGTCTGTCTCTTAAAGTAGCTGATGGTTGCAAAAGATAAACTTTTGCCAGTTTAAAACCAGACTCCTAGGCTTGGTGGCATCTCAAAGGCTTCAGAATGGCTTCTCTCCCAGGTTATCTTAAAACTCAGCATTCATTTTCTGTGCTAATAAGGTGAGAAGCTTCTGGATTTGCTATTGTTGTTTGAGGTTTCTTTTAGCACCAGGAGGAAACGCTAGTAGATTCTATGACAACTTTTACTTGCACAAAACGTAAGTCCATGCTTGTCTCATTGAATTTTAAGTCAGGAAGAGGTTCATTCATCACCTAAATTAAACAGTTTCTCAGCTCCACAGACAATCTTGTATTCTACTGTCTTTTGGTGACTGAGGAGATGGGAAGAGGGAGAAGAAACTGGGGTGAGGAAGGAAATGATAAATAAAATACTTAACATTCAGGTAAACATGTTTATAAAATCATAATTTGTACAGCCCTGATTACAAACGTCGATGATTAAATTTCACAGATACCAAAGCATGGCTGGAATGACTCTGAGGAGACACAAGTCATTTATTTTGGCTTGAGTACTTCCCGCAGCCTGCTAGATGCTGGCCTCGCGGGCAGCCTTGCCGTATGCACTGTGCCGCTCAACAAGGCGAAAAAAGTTGAAGCAGAACGAGTAGTCCTGCAGCATTTCTGCTTACAAATCTTATTAAACTTTCCTGTTTCCATCCAGATTCAAGACAAAAGAATGCTTCAAAGTAAAAATATTTTTTCAAGGAAATGAGTTTGAGGCAGCGTTGGCCCGAGCTGCAGCCTCGCACCGTGCCCTTTATCTGATTCCCAGGGCCAGTTATTAATTGCACATCCCCAAACTTCTGTGCTGGGGTTAAAATGACAACTTAGGCGTCAATCACCCTGATTTTGATCTGGTACAACAATGCCCCGAATAAGGAAAGGCCCAACAAAGTCCCTGTTTAGCTGTTTTTTCATTCTCGCTCTGTGTGTAATCTCTGTCAAACAGAAGTGCTGTTTTTAACTGTAATCTAAGCCTATTTGCCTCCCTACCAGAGTTGAGGGTGGCTCATGTCATCGGGCCACTGTAAACATAAGCAAGCGAAGCTTTGTTAGATAAGTAAATATTTTTTCTCTTTGACATGTGAATGAAATGAAATAGATGTGAGTGATTGACTGACACCGGAGATGTCAGACCCCTCGGATGCCCCTGTCCTGGCCCAGTTTAGTCAGCATTTTGTTCCATATATATACTCAAAATATCATTAGGTTTTGTTCATCTGGAACTCTAAATGAGAGAACGATGTTTGTAATTTAAAGTGCTGATCCTTCCGCTCCTTTAACCTCCCCATCCTAAGCAGAGCATAGTCAGCCAGTTTAACATTTAAGCCAAGTGAATCATGGCACGAGCTTTCAGCGACACAATGACATCATCTAACGCAGATATACCACGTTTCTAAAACATCTAGTGCTCACTCCTTGGTACTTCATCTCTTAGCAGACATATATGAGGAAGCGGAAACAGATCATCCACTTTGCATCCAGCAAAACCTCTTTGTGGAGGACTGAAGCTGGGCTTCTACCTCATGTGCCTTCAGTTTGCTTCTGCAATTCAGCCTCTCCTGGTTGTTCTGCTGAGTCTTCAGCAGAGATGGACGCTTCCCTACGCGGTGATGCGCACCCTCCTGTTCGTGCAGTCTGCCATCTCATTAGGAAAGGATCCATAAATGAATGTCTTGGCCATAAATATTCCTGCTTTCTTTCCTGGGGAAATTTGAAAAAGGCTCTGAAAAGATCTTCTGGAAGAAGCTGCAAAAAAGACTCTGACATCTTTCTTCAAGGGATTGCCCATGTGGCACTGTTAATTTTAGTTATGTATTGCTACTAGAAGAGAGACATGAGATGTCGCACCCAATCTTGCTGTATTTATACATCAGGGAAATGTGCATAATTCTGCTGTTTGTCCCCCTTTCTTCTCTTCTGCAGGATCCTTATTGATGATCGATTGTTGTCAGCTGCAAGGAAGGTCCCTGTTGTGTCCTGAATCATTCCTTCGCAGGCACCTCTTCTGTGCTTGCCTTGATGGATACGTGGTGGTAGTACAGTATTGCTGGCGTGGTTGGATAACTCCTGGTTCCCTCTCTGGTGACAAATCTATCTCCTTAGTTTCTCTTGTTTCCAGTTCCTGAGCACCTACTCCTCCCTTTGTGGTGTCTGAGTGTACTGTGTTGTGCTGAAACAAATGCCTCCAGGCTTTGCTGTGTGTCTCCAACACAACCATCTCTTCTGTGTTCCGGTGCAGAGGAAACCAGGGCCCGCCCTTCTTCTTCTGTGTTGACTACTTAGTGTGGAGTCATATTTAAATAGGAAAAATTGGAACAGGTTGCCCAGAGAGGTGGTAGATGCCCCATCCCTGGAAACATTCAAGGCCAGGTTGGATGGGGCTCTGAGCAACCTGATCTGGTTGAAGATGTCCCTGCTCCTTCCAGTGGGGTTGGACTAGATGGCCTTTAAAGGTCCCTTCCAACCGAAACCATTCTACGCTTCTATAGTTGTACATCTTTCAAAATTCTCCCTTAATCTCCTTGCTTAGGGGTTTCCTCACAACGGCTTTCACAGCAGATTCTTCCTTGACTTGACCAGGCTGTGTGCGGGGCGGCAGGCAGGGTGGCCGTGGTGGGTTTCAGTAGCATGGGACACCCCTTCATCAGGTTCTCCTGCCACTGTGTGGGGCAGCTGCTTGCCCCCCTGCCATCACGGGGACACCCGCAGCAGAGAAGCTGTCCTTTAATTATCATGTCTGCGCTGACACCACCTCTGCTGGCAACCTGTCCTTCATCTGACCTTCAGCACGCCCCTCGGTGGTGGCAGCACATCTTCTCATTATTTTCATAGAAACCAGATGCACCTGTGCTGTGTCGGCAGCGTGGCAGTAATTTAGCAATTTGTAGATTACTGATTGGCAAAAGTGGGAAGCAGCTCATGCCAACAGCAGAAATTCTGAAAAACGTAGTTTTTGATTAGGATTGTTGAACATCTCTTACACCTCAATCGTATACGTGTTGACAACAAATACCCCACACGCCAAAAAGCTGCTGGATCAGAAGCTGCATTTCCAATGCGCTCGAGAATCCCAATCCTGCCCCTTTGGCAATGGCATGGGGAGTAAGACTTTGTAATCCTGTCTGTGCCCAGTCCAGGAATTTTTCCAGGACTCTTGCATTGTATTAAGGACAAGTATAGTGTTAATCTCAGAGGATAATGGTATTCTAGCAAGAGCTTTTATTGAATTCGTCACAAGATTGCACTATTATATTTTTCTGAAAATCATAGAGAAGTATTAATACATTATACTTTCCCATGGTTTTTGAATTGTAACATACCTTCTGGGGTTTTTTTTAATTAATATTCTACCACTATTTAAGTTAAAAATGATCTCTCAGCCAACAGCCAAGCGTTAAGTGCTGGGGAAAGGCAGCATAAAAACAATCTACTAATTTGGCAAATGTGTTTGAAAGGACTTGAAGAGGAAGCCCTCCTCTGCTGCCAAGTGCTTTGGAGGAGCTTTCCACACAGCCACGGGAGGGCACTGGATGACTTGGATATGCAGTTTCCTTCTAGTTTTTATCTGTTTTTTAATCGTTTCGTTTCCCTTCCACCGAGCTCCTATCTTGTCAAGAAATAAAAATTCGACGCTGATGCGAGAAAGGGGATTTGATTTTCATTTCCCTCTGAGGGTTTGGCACATTTTCTTCATATTCTTGTTAGTTCAGCTTATCATCGGTGTGTGGAGAGCGTGTGATACCATCCCTGGTGCTGAGCACAGGGCACGAGGGGAGCCGGGAGGAACGTGTTTGTACAACTCCCGTGTTTACACAACTTTCAAGGTCAAGACTTCCTTCCAAGAAAAAAAATAAGAGAGAGCCCACAAACAGATTAACGGCTGTCTGTGGTGCTAAGTTGTCCTAGGTGCATGCTGAATTCTCCCTTCTTCGTTGAAAGAACCGATCCGTGTTCAGCCCAGGTTTCGGCTGACAAGCAGTTTAATAACAAAGCTGTAGCTCTAGACCCTCCCGTGGCTTAAAGATTTACTCATGGGCTGGTGTGTCTTTTTGCCTCTATAATGTCCATCCAAATCCCGCCTAAGCTAGCAAAGGGTAAATGTTGCAATTATAACCAGAATTGTACATTTTTGGTAACAACAAATGAAAACAGGTCTCCTCGTGATCAGTGTTTGTGGCCAGAGGGTCTCTGTGATGGAGAAAAGACAACTAAAAATGTCAGGACAAGCTCTCCAGACTGACCTCGTACCCCGACCAGAGGTACAGAGGTTGGCAAGCACTCAGGATCAGAGGAAGTCCAGCCTAGCAGTAAGCAGAAACAGCCCCAGGCCAGCTGGACAAGCGCTCCATAGAGACCGAATAGGAGTTTTGCAGTTCACAGCAGAAGTGGTGTTTGAAACATTTGGAAGCAAGTTAGGGAGAACAAAGGCTGTTTTCTGTGGCACACTGAGTGAGAGGAGGAGAGGAGAGTATCCGCAGCCTGCCAAGGCGGCATGAGATATATGTCTGTGTCTCAATACGCCAGAAGCTTCTGGGCTTTATTCCCAGAACTCCCACTGGCATGTATGACCTTGTGCTAGCCACCCACGCTTGCCATGCCTCAGTTTCCCTATTGCAAAGTGACAACAAAAGCACCTGTGAACGGCTGTCAAGGAGCTGATTTTGTAACTTTTTGATGCTAGGGAAAGGGTGTCTATTTGTATTTGAGTGGTACCAGCCCTCAAGCATTTTGGAGCTTTTTGGTATTTGCAGTAGAGTAGCCACTTTTTTGTGTTGTGGCACTGCAGAAAAAGAAGGTCACAGCAGAGGCAAAACTCACATTTCCCCAAGTATAAGCTCCATCAGCTGATTGTAGAAGAACATCCCCTAGTAGCTGACAAGGTAGGAGCTCTGCAACGTGTGTCGAAGTCGATTGGAGTCTATGTAGCAGACAGCGTATAGGTATACTGGCCAGATGCATCCCGGTAGGTTATTCACCCATCATCTCAGCTGCCAGGTTGGCTGGTCACCAGCTCCTGATGAAAGGTTCAGCGTGCTCATGCTGACAGGAGAGGACGCTCGGATGGCACTGGAAAAGCAAAAGGAGCCTGACCCTTAACAGTGACGGGCAGATGAGAAACCACAGGGTGAGTGATGAAAATCTCTAGTTGGCCAGCCTGAAGCTTGCTGGGTCAGGCTCCACATGCCCACTGTGAATGGATTGGACTCGCTGTGTAGGTGCATATGTGATTTATCTCTCAGTGGTTTTACATGGATTTACCAATCTGGCTTACTTTGCATGGGACCACGGCCTCTCAGATCTGTCACTGGCCTTGGGTTGAAAAACATTTCTTTCAGCTGAAGGCTTGGATTTTGGTACAAAAAAAAAAATGCATGTAAACTTCAAGAAGCAGGATTTCTCCATGCTTGTGTTGTTTTCACTATTGACCTACATCGAAGTGAGTCTCCAGGCTCACACCTGATGGTGGGGTGAGTTTCCAGTGCCCTGAGATTAAGAGGGACATACGAGTGTCTATGGTAAATATTTTTAAAATATTCATATTGAGTGCTGTTATCTTGGGAGCAACATGTAAGGACATAAAGAAATGGTGCTGTGTAGGAGGCTGGAAACCTGCCGCGGCACATAAAGATCCTACCTGGAACATACCTACAGAATTTCCACTGAAGGAGCACTAATGTTTCTCCCATAAGAAACAGTTTTTGCTGCATCAAAAGTGAATTATTGCCTATGGCTGGTAGGTCTGTGTCAAGTGAAGGCAGATGGAAGCAGTACATAGAAATGACAAGTTGTTTCCAGAGCAGGATGTTAATTTTGACTTGGAGTCCCAGTCCACAATGACTTTCAACCTTTTTCTGTTTGAGTATTACCTGTAAATTATTCAGTTACAGACCAAATCTTCTCAGCTGAGTTAGGACAGTCACTTGGATTGTGGGAGACAATACTTCAAATCTGCAAATTCCTCCTTTAATTCAATCCTGATCCAACTGAACTGCTATCTCTAGGGGTGTTTTGTCAGTTTCTTCTTCTTCTGATGTTCTGCTTTGTAGAAGTCCTCTGTAGGTCCATAAACATGTTTGAGGCAGAGATGTGCTCTCCACAGTTCCCAACACAACAGCTGTAAGTTCAGCAGGAGGGCAAAGAAAATGGATTGCAGGTTCCAGACTCATCTGCCCTCCCAAAATAGCATCCCCTGCTGTCACTCTCTGAGAAGGTCATGAGGGTCAAGAAGGACCACTGGTGATTTAGGGCACTGCTGTAAGCAGTGGAGGGCTTCAGTTCAGCTCTTTAGTGTTATAGGAGTATGACTATCCCCATACCAGTGCATTCCTACCTCCATCAGTGCCTTCAACACCAGGGCACAAAGTTGTTCCCATCATGACTTCTCATAATGGAAGATATTTTTTTAACAATTACTTCCCCCCACTGATCTACTCTTTACCAAAAATGACCCCAAGCACAGCCTAAATTCACCAGAAATGCTGAAAAAATGTTTATCTGGGTCAACCTGAAGGAACATTTTTAGCTCGAGAGCTGTTTCTGTTGCCTGTAGAGCTGAAAACTAAATGCTTCTCCCAGGTTACGCAGTAGAAGTGGGTGGTAGAGGTGGAGAGAGGGATGTGGGGTTACCAAGACCAGACAGTCTGCACTAAAAAAGTTTTGAGACACATCTGGTTTTGTTGCTGTTCTTATTTTTAAGCCGCTAAGCAAAGAAGAAATATTAATGACATCAGTAATCCCTCCTGAACATATGCCTGGTCATTATCTCCTCCTATTTTCCTAAGCAAAGGCAACAGCATCATACTGTGTTGATGTTTTTTCAAGAAAATATCACTAGCAAATAATCCTCTTAAGGAAGTGCAAGTGGCTGGAGGCAATGCTTAAGGCTAAAAAACACAAAGTGGACTCAAACCAAAACAACTGCTCCCTTCCATGCTACTCCGCTGTTGGGCCACTGTCAGAATACTAATACAAAGAGATCTGGTTAGCCAGGCACTAGCTCACAAAACAAAAGGTTTTAACCCCTTTCGATTGAGAAAAGCTGTGTTTGATCAGTGAACACTGTCATATCTTATAAAGGTTAGAGGATAAATCAGATAACAGAAAATTATAGTGTCAAAACAATAGATCAAGTCCATCCCTCCTGCATGTCAGTGGAATTCTTATCTGTTTGACCAAATTTATTCCGGATTTTTACTTCTTACGCCAGCCCCTGTTCTAGCTACAACAAAGGTGGTGCTAGCTGGTTTCCAGTGGGCCTTCAAAAGTTTTTTCGAGGTGTTCCCAAGCTTGATTGCTCTACATAAGCCCAATTTTAATGGATCAGATTTATAAGGCCAATGAAACATCTGTGCTTAGCAGTCTCTTTGTCTTCACATTTGAAGAGGACCCTGAGGACTACCCTTGTGCAGAGAGAGGCCCTGCTGACTGTTGCGACTTCCTGCACAGCCACAAATGCCTCTCAAGAGCCTGATGATAATCTTACAGGTGAAAGTTGCAGAGGAAGAATAGAAGGGATAAGATTGTCTCTTATCTTGAATTGATATTCATCACCAACGTCATTTCAAGTGAAGATTGTATTTAACCTTCTTGTTTTTAAATAGTTTTGTTTATGCTTCCCAGTACTTAAGCATCGTTGTTTGCTGGAGACAGGTCAGAGCTCCAGGTAGATTTCTTCATTTCTGGTGCTGAGGGCTCTCGTGAATTTTCATTTAATAATTTGGACAGTCTCAAGTTCCTCTGGGCTGTTTGCTCTGATGTGGTATCTAAAAGCTCGCCTCATTACCTGATTTTTTCCTCCCCTTTGTAACATTCCCTTTGATTCTAAATTGAAAAACATCCTCATCCTGTAGACCCTCTGATCCTGCTCTGTCAGATTCATTTCTTACTGTGTAGTCAGTCCTGGGGCTTCTTCGCTGCATCCCATAATTTTGGTTCTTTTAAACCATGGTGAGCTCCATGTTTGTACTGCCCAGCCTGAAAAAGCTCCCTCACCTTTATCTTTTTTTTTTTCTTTTCTTATCCAAATGCACCCTTCCTAGAATGTTCTCTGCTCTTTAGGAAGATGGGCATGTGACACATGTAATTCTAGGAAAGGGGAATTCTAGGAAACTCTCTAAGTGTAGTTTAAGAGCACTTAAAATTTTTGTCTGGCCATCTTTAAGAGCCTGCTTGCCATTGTTTTCACTCTAATGGAATTCAGTGAACATTTTTTCCACTTTTTTTCCAGTGCAGGGAAGCAAAGTTCTCTAGAATGTTTGTAAACTCATTTGTTCAATTAGCCCTTCCTCAAACCATGGGGTTATCAGGGCCGGGAGAGCTGCCAGGAGCCCGGAGCACATCTGGAACGGTGTGCAGGAGACATGGCAGGACTGGGTGGTGGAAGAGACTATTGCCTGCGGGGGCTCTACAGCGTGTCTTTTGCAGAAGTTGGGAAATGGGTAGTGAACAGAACAGAAAACTGCAGTAAGAAAAAGGACAGCACTGCGGTTTAGCTGGCTAATACCACCCTGGAGAACTGGATCTCACGCCAAACAGAGTTTTTAGACAATACTGAACAGGTAATTTAAATGATCGTGAGTTCACAAGTAGCCACACCTGTGATTTTTAGAATCACACCTCTGTGATTTTTAGAATCACAGAATCATAGATTCATAGTAGTTTGGGTTGGAAGGGACCTTTAAAGGTCATTTAGTCCAACCCCCCTGCAAGGAGCAGGGACATCTTCAACTAGATCAGGTTGCTCAGAGCCTCATCCAACCTGGCCTTGAGTGTTTCCAGGGATGGGGCATCTACCACCTCTCTGGGCAACCTGTTCCAGTGATCCCCTATCCTCATAGTAAAAAACTTTTTTAGTATGTCCAGTCTGAATTTACCTCCCTCTATTTTAAAACCACTACCCCTTGTCCTATCACAACAGGCCCTGCTAAAGAGTTTCTCCCCATCTTTCCTGTAGCCCCCCTTTATGTACTGGAAGGCCACTATCAGGTTTCCCTAGAGCCTTCTCTTCTCCAGGCTGAGCAGCCCCAACTCAACTGCCCTCATAGGAGAGGCGCTCCAGCCCTCTGATCATCTTCATGGCCCTCCTCTAAGCCCTTTTTAAGGCTGTCCAGCCTGAGTCACTCAGTCCCTGGTTCTCAGAGCAGCAAAGCACACAGCAACAAATGGCATACATGGAGATTGACCCCAAACAGAATGAATACTTCAGTAATGCTGGCTATCCAACAAAACAGGCATCACAGGTGTTTATTTGTCTTACCTAACTATAAACAGCTAATATTCCTAATTAAGTTAGGAATGAGATTGCTCCTATACAGTCAGAGAGGGCAATACCCTGCTGAAGACATGACACTGCGCATGCAGACACTTCCAGCTCCCACAAACTAAATTTCACGTTTATGGAGTGGGCTCAGAAGAAGTATTGTGTGGACTATTTGATTGTGTGTCAGTGCATTAAATTCAGCTGTCAAAGCAGCTGATGGGGTACCTTGTGTATCTGCAGTTAACCTCATGCTCTGGGAAGCAGCAGATCTAGCATATGAGTAGGGGATAGTCACTGGAAAGTGTGTAGCTACATTGATGTAAGGGGTTGACAGAAAAGCTTGGGTGTACAATACTAAATTGTAAGGAGAAAGCAGCAGTTCCACTAACTAGTGTCTTGGGGACTGAAAGAAAGAAAAAACAGTGGTAATGTAATTAAGGACTGTATTATAAAACTTACACACAAGACAGCTTCAGGGTCACATTCATTTTGTCATTTCTTAACTTCTGAACACTTCTATTACTTTCTCATTTACTAATATAATAATTATATAAAAGGCATGGTTTTAGATGCTTAGATGCTGGCAGATGTCTCCTGCTCTCTTTTTACCCCACTGGGGCAATGGCCTTTGGCTTCTGTCATGATCATGTTTTAGAAAGTGTTTTCTGGGCTAGGCAATGTGGTGATGTTGGAGCAGATGTTCTGTAGGACCTTCTGGCCTAAATACCTCCTGCCCAGCCAGCTGTGCCAGTGGACCCACTAGGCCTGTGCAAGAAGAAGGCAGCTGCAGGTACAAAGCCTTGGTCTGGCTGATGAAGTCTGACTGCAAGAGAAACCCAAAAGCAACAAACTGATGGGGTTGTGTTGTTGCATTTGTAAGGTAGGAGTGGATTTCTTTCTTTATTTTGTTCTCTGCTTTTTCTCATTTCCTGTTATTACTGTAACAGTTCACATCCCACCCAACTCTTTTGCCTGTGCTAGGTCTGTATGGAGTCTCTACCAGAGCAGAATTTGAGATGGATTTTTCAGCCTGTGCATGGCCAGCACTAAAGCTGGTGGCACTGGCTATGAGAATTATGAGCTTATTTCCCTAGTCCAATCACAGAGAGATAAACCAGTCCTTATATATTATGAGGCAATTATATGAGCTAATGATCAAGTTTTTCTACTCAAATTGTGATAGCTATGCTTTTTATTTGCAGCCAGAACAAATCTGACAGAGACTCTGGCCAAGCCAATAATGATTGCCAGTTCCCGTTATACCTTTAAAAATTGAATAATATATGTAGTATTTGCAGTATTTTAGTGGCACTTAACGTAGTCAAAGAGCTGAACAGGCAGTATTGCATTTCACACTCGTTTCTGTCAAGCAGGTGTTCACAACTGCCATTCCCACTAGTGTTCCTGCAAGGAAACTGGGATCTGAGGAGAGATAAGGGTGGATTTTTAGCTCAAGCACATCCATGCAGTAATACAGCTCTGTTTTTCATACTGGAGTGAGATTATACGCGTCTGCAGTCAGTCATGTAAGTGTGCCTCTTATGGCTGCTCGTGTTTCCCTTTCTCTTCTTCAGTGTGGATTTAATGGGATAATGGGGAAAATCTTAAATTGTGATTTCTTTCTTTTTTTTTTTTTCTGTCTCCATGCAATTTTGATTCTCTGCAGTGAATGCAGGTACATAAGCTGTTAGCCTGAGTCTTCAAGTGGTTTACAGCAGAAGGCAGAACCATGTGTATGCTGGAGTCTTCCTAGCTAAAAAGGCAGGTAGCCAAGCTCGGCTCTGGAGAAGCTACTGCTGAGGTTTGGGCCACTGCAATGCCAGATGCTGCAGGCTCCTGCTGTGCTCAGCATCTCTTTGGGTCCATTGTGCACTGTCTTTCCAGGGTCACTATGTGCTGAGGTCACAATCTTTTCCTTCTCTGTCTTCCAGAAAAGACATCAAACAAAAGGAAGCTTGGATGAAGTACATCTGACCTAATTCAACTGTCTTAAAGTTAGATGTCTAAATCAAAGCTAGTTCCCCTATGGTTCCTGGATGTCTACACTGGAAAGAGATCATTAAGGTCCCCTTTGGAGACTGATGTAGAGGACAGAGAGCGTGATGTATCTCCAGAGAGCATTTCGTAACATCCTCTGACAAACACCTGCAACGGGTGGCAATGATCATCTCAGAGACTTCTGTTTCCTTCCATTGATAAGTAAAAACCCCATAAATCAATAAGATCAGGCTTTGCCATCTTTTCAGCCCTGAAACTTAGGGCAGATGGATCTTTTAATCAGAGTGCTCGGTTCCCATGTTTTATTCCCTCTTTCAAAATCTTGTTTTTTCCTTGTTACATAACTGTATCCTGTATTCTGACATTGTCCAGGCTGCACTTAGGCAGTGATATTATTTTATGGTTAAGATCTTTGGGACCAAACATAATTCCATGTTTTTCTCCTGTATGTCTGTAGTTTTAATCACTTTACACTCTGGAAGAGCCAGGCTTTAGACATGCCATTATGAATAGCTTTATACATTGACTATGGTGTCTATGGTTATAAAACCAAAACGAGAAATTTTTCCACCTATTGCAAAGGATTTGCCATATTCAGTCCTACTCACATAAGCAGGTCATACTTCTCCCTTTCTTCTTCAGTGGGAATTTTAGAATTTATTCTCTATCACTTTATTTTAGCCTTAAAGCAAAAGAAACTATACTTAAAATGTATTTTTGGACCTTGTGTTTACAGAAAACAAAATGAGTGATATAATGAACCACTATTTTAAATTATGTCATACTGGGAGAAGGATGGCAAAAATAGCTCCTCAGCAGCCCAAGGCCCAAGTACCAGGAAGTATAGGTACAACCACAAGTTACTGACCCAGGGTATAAACTTCTCCTTGTTTGAATGTAAATTTTCATGATACACAGGGAGAGAAATCAGTTGCTCTATTTCATGCCAAGAATCAATGGAGAAGGGTGGGCTTGTCAGCTTGGGCACAGAGCACAGAGCTCAGGTAGGAAGTACAGGGGGGCTGCTGAAAAACTCATACCAATGGGAAAAAAGTTCAATGACCTGAAAGAAGGACTTATGCCAAAAACTAGAGTGTTAACAGTCAGGTTTTGAAAAGAAGATTTAAAGAAGAAAATAAACTACTTAATAGATTGTAATGTGGCAAGTGAAGGTTTCTATTGTTAGTGAATACAAGGTAGCTTACATTATTCCTTCTAATACAGTTCATTGTAAGGAATAATTTAAGCTATTCATAAATATTGTTGGGATCTCAGTTCAGCATAACTAAGAAAATAATTGGGGTAGCCCAAGAACCCAGTGAAAGTGGCTGATCAATATGGAGCTATAGGTGAAAGGATTGGAAGCTTGGCTGTGCAAAGAACGAGGCAGAATACCACACGTGTTACAGTCACATCTGACACGTAATGAAGATGCAAATTGTAAAATATGACATCATCCAGAATCCTAGTCTAAGTTCTGCTTCCTTTGTCTCAAAAAGAATTGTGAAGCAGAAGCTGCCATCTCAGTAGCAGAGGTGGTTGTAAAAATAGAAGGTGCTTCCATATGAGTTACGGTTGAAATGACTAAGCTGCTTAGTTCGGAAAGAAGATAAGGAAGTGGAAGTATATTGCCAGAATATAAAATACTGAAAATGGAGAAAGTAAATAGATTACATATTCTTTCTGGTAATACCAGATGAAATTAATATCTAAACTAAAAAGCACTATTACTACTTAAAAGCTTTTTTAGCACAATGCAAAATAAACTTGTGAAACTCATGGTGGCTACATACCAGAGAGCTCCAAGGGGTTAGCAGGATTAAGAGCAGATTAGACATTTACTATTAAGACAATTACAGTTAACTAAGAAGTGTACAGTCACATTAGATAGGATGAAAAATGCAAACAGGAATATAAACCTTTTTAACTGAGTGAATACAGAAGCTGTTCAAGAGACAGGGGTTAAGCAGACACTTCCTCCAGAGCAGGTTTCTCCTTAGTTATCTGTATGAATACCTCTTGCATCTTTCTTCACAGCATCTGTCACTTGACAGTATCAGACTTTGGTTTGGCTATTCTATTTTTGTGATGGAGATTAGGGGAAACCTGATCAAAACTGATGAAAGCGACAACTGGACATCATTCAAGAACAAAATAAATGCAAACATTGCACAAAATGTGGATTGTTTGTAAGCTTGCTCAGAAATTAGTTTATTTAGGGGAGAAAGAAGAAGAGTTTGACCAAATACACAGCCAATAAAATCCAAGGGACAGAAAGAAAAGGACAGGAAACATGATGCTGCGAAAAAGGGGAAGAGAATTCACTTTCTGGGCAGAGTGTGGCCTGGAAATGGTGTAGAGCTGGGACTGAGGAAAGTTTCTTCTTGATTCCTGCCCTGCTCAGGGAACAGGGCATAGTGTAGATGGCTGTAAATAAAAAGGATTCAAAGAGGTAGCTGACTGCATCATCAATTTTAACTACTCCAAATTACTATAATATAGGTTCATTCATTCAGATAAAGAAGTAACTTCTGCTGTGTTCTGCTCTGTCCTATTCTCCACTCTATTCTGTCACAATCACACTAACTTCAGTGTGTCTATATTAAGTTTCTCCTGTGCTACATTAAGCAGTGTCTATTTAAATTTCTTTTAAAATTAAATTTTGTATTCTTCCCAGGGCAGAGGACTGTGGAGGTATCTGTTGTGGATATTTTAAGAGGTACCTTGCTGATAGTATCGAAGATGAGGAGGGTGGTGAAACGTGCTCTACATATGGAGCAGTGGTGAATTAGCAATGGTTCATCACTCCTGTGAGAGTTCATTTGGCTGCCACAGACTGGCCCATGAGAATATTTCTGGAAAGATGAACTTTAATAGTAGAAAGTCTGCTGACCTGCTCTCATGTCACAATTCCTATAGCATGAATAATTGCACTCTCTTGTATAATTGGCAACATTAAGAGTGCTAAGTGAAATAATTATGAAAGAATCAGATTTCACGAGCACACCATGCTCTTACTTTGAGGATTTTTTGGTACCTCTTCCACTCTCCTGGACAGCCACCAGGAAGCTGCGCTTCTTCTGAGAGAAGTGGGCAAGCATCTGCCTCAGCAGCTCCTGCCAGCCTGACTCTGGCAGGGTGTCAACCAGGATAATGGGTGGCATCTTCAGTGTGTCTGGCCTTTGGCGTTCCAGCAAATGTGTGGCAAGATACGAGTCTGTGGCACTGAATTTTGCAGCAGGTGCCTCTGGTGCCTGAAATGGGAGTTTTCCAGGGCTGGAGGTAGGAGCACGGTGCAAGATGCTGAGAAAAAAAATAAATTTAATAATGGCAATGTCTCTGTTCCACAGATTAATGAAGATTGATCCTCTCTTACCAAATCTCTCAAAAAAGTGACAGTAACACATTTATGGGAGAGCAGCCATTCAAAGCTGCCTGAGTGTATGGACATAGTTTTGTGGTGGGTCACGTAGAGTTGGTGGGAGCATGCCATCTTTGCTGGGCCAGTCTGAAACCAAAAGAGAAAAATCCCTGATCATCTGGCAGGATGCAACTGGCACCTGGGATAGTTTAAGTTTTTTTTTTTTTTGCTGGTTGCAAGGCAAGGGAGAGCTAGCCGCAGAGCAGCGTGCACAGTTCCCGGACAACCCCAGGGAAAAACTCCAGTGATGTGTTCCAGCTTTGACTGGGACTGATCTGCGCAGAGAATGTTTGACAACCATCCACTGCCTTAAAAAAAAAGAAGAGAAGAAAACCCACAGAAAGACAGGAAATATAAACTACTGAGATGTAACTCGGAACTAAGTAAGCGTGGAATGTAGTATGGCACTTCTTAGGTCACATGTTGGGGTGGAAATCTGGCATACTGAATAATGCACTGTGCACAGATCCAATGCACAGTCAAGTGCATTGGATCACACAAGAGCTGTGTCCCTAAATATGCCAGGTCACAGGCCAGGGGAGCAGGACCCTGCAGGTCATACACTCGTCACGCCCCACGCTGGTGCCACATCTCCCCAGCACCCATGTGTGTGACTGGTGGTGAGGGGCATCACGCAGACCGGAGACCAGGAGAGGTGATGGTGCAGCACCTGTGCCACTGCCTGGAAGGTGCTGCAGCGAAGTGCGAGTAAGGGGACACCAGCTGAATAAGTCTCATGGGAAAGATCTGGTACTCCCTCTGCTAGGAAAAATAACGTAAGAAAAATTTTGAAATTAGTACAATCCAATCATAGTCTGGGGAGACACATGGGGACAAAATTAAGAGCTGGGGAATTTCTGGAGAAATATCAGCACTGGTAGCCAAACCAACCCCTTGTGAACACAGAAGACAAGGAGATGGGAAGGTGGTCAAAGAACAGGCCATTTTCTCAAAACCCTGTGTGCTCATGGGTTTGTGATCTTTGCTGCTTTACAGCCGACCTCTGACTATCCAAAGAGGTGTGAAGATAGGGTGAACAGTGAGAACAGACAAACAAATGTGACAGAACAGGTATGAAGCAGGGACTAACATCACAGGTCTTTGCAGACAGCTAAGCTGCACCTATACCATACCCCTCTTCAGAGCATCTACTGGGAAAATACTGCAAACCAGGTCTGAGCCGCTCTTTGTTTTGCCAACTGTTTCTGCAACTCAGTCTAAATACAGATGCCTTTTTCCCTTATGACCATTAATTTACATACATCAACATGAACAATAATAAAAATTAAGGAAAAAAAAAGTTTCTAGTCAGCTAAAATATAAAGGGAGGGGGAATTAATATGAAGAGGAGATTCCAAGGCATGAAGGCATCAGGCTACCTACTGGGAATGGAGGAAATAAGCACAGCTACAGATGAAGATTTACAGGCAGATTTCTAAATGTGCTCAGCTGAAGCTGTTTCAGAAAGAGAGTGGATCCAGTCTCTTAAGCTAGGCTTTAAGTTGGATTCTCCCTGCCTTAACACTCTTCTATTTTGGCAATTATAACATTTGTGTTTATCCGCACTTCTCAAACTTCATGTAATCTGAAGAGTTTGCAGTATCACGTAGTATGGCTGACTCAGAGGCTAGAAACAGCGTATGTAGTGAGATTATGTAGAGAGATATTTAGCATTTTTGTCACATTCTTTCCAAAATATTACATAAACAAATAATTTTAGTATTATTACTGTTTCTACCAGCAGGTGTTGATGCAATATCATTGTGCTCTATGTCTTGCCGTTCTTATATGGAATAGAGACACCAGAACGGCAAGAGCTACATAATACCAAATGATGACTTAACACATATTTAAGCAAGTCCTCTGCTTTTCACACAGTAATAATATAGACTAATTGCTATTACTATTAGTAGCAGACGCTGATTAATAGATAGTGAGCTCATAATAAATTGATTTTCATTCTCTTTAACTGATCATTCTCTTTAACTGATCATAAACTCATAACTTGTCAGTAAAAATTAAAGGCGTGCTGGACATCCAAAACATCACACCTTTGCCAATATTTGGAGCGTACGACTGGGGCTAGCTTGCCTTACGGTTTGATGGAGGTGCGTACCATTTCTGCATAGAAATGTACTGTACTGTCATAGTTCAGCCCCGATCGGGACCAGACTATGCAGTCTCTCTCTCACTCCCCCCACCCTCCGAGAGAAGAGGGAGAGATAATCTCGAGGTTTGAGATAAGGACAGGGAGAAATCCTTAAAGTTACCGTCACGGGCAAAACCAGACTCGACTTGGGGAAAACTATTCATTTATTACTACAACTAGTAGGATAATGAGACAGAGAAACAAGATAACCTCCCCCCGCCCCTCCCTGTTCCCAAGCTTAACATTATCTCTACTACCTTCCCCCCGCACCGAGCGGCACAGGGTGAAAGAGGGAATGGGGGTCGTGGTCAGTTCATCACACGATGTTTTACGCAGCTGCTTCATAGTTGGGGGAAGAACTCCTCACATTCCCCCCCTGCTCCATTGTGGGGTCCCACCCATACACCACAGTTCTTCATTAAACTGCTCCGGCGTGGGTCATCTCTTCCACAGGGTGCCATCTCTCCAGAACAGCTGCCCCAGCAGGCCCTCCACGGGCCACAGCCGCATTCAGGCATCCACCTCCCCCGGTGCAGAGTCCTTCACAGGCTGCAGGTGAATCTCTGCTCCTCCGTGGGCCTCCATGGGCTGCAGGGGGACAACCTGCTCCACCATGGTCATCACCACAGGCTGCAGGGGAATCTTGGCCAGGAGCTGCATTACTCCTCCTCCTCCTCCTTCTTCACTGACCTTGGTGTCTGCAGCTGCTCCTCTCACAAGAAAAGTTCTTCACAATAGGCTGGCAGACACCTCTCAGGATCTCTTCACATCATCCATCTCCTCTCCTCTCCACCTCTTGCAGCTGCGCCAGGCTGAGTTGGGCCCAATTGGCTGCCCGGCGGGAGGCCAGAGGGTGAGGCCTGAAGACCCACGAGGCCTGCGCCTCCCCCTCTCTGCCCCCGCTCAGCCTCTTCACATCTTCTCTTCCTTTTTTTTCTGTTTTCCCCTTCTTAAATACGTTATCTCAGAGGCGTTATCACAGAACATTCTGCTACCAATTGGCTTGGCCTTGGCCAGCAGCGGGTCCGCCCTAGGCCCGGCCGAGTCCACTGAACAAAGGGGAGCGACTTCTAGCAGTTTCCTACAGAAGCTGCCACCTTAGGCCCCCCTCACTAAACAAAACCAGAACATGTACAGAGAAACTCACTGTGCCTGATGCTGCTGGGTAGGCTGGAGGAGTTGAGCTTGATGGTGCCTGAAGGACTCAAAGTAGTGTTGCAGAATGAAGAAACTGACAGTTGGTGGAAGGAACTGGTCAAAAACTTCCCTTCCGACCTGTTTTCTTTGAATGAGAAATTGGTAATTTGATGGAAAAAAAAAAGTAATTATTCTTGAAATTGTTTCTTGTAAAATAAAAACTATGAACTGCTTTTCTTTTGGCAGATGGTTGAAAATAAATGGTTCCTAGATTTTTCAGCAAAATTTCAAAATTCAAAACCTCCCACTGTCTAAGCAGCTCCCCATGTGCCTGCCCCTCCTGACTCCTGGAACAGCTCCACAGTAGGTCAAGCAGGACAGCTTCGGAAAGGTCATGTTTTGCAGATGCCCTCTTTCATCTGGATGTAGGATGCAAAGTCTAAGTTGTGCTATCTAAACTTCCATATCACTTTTTTTTTTTTGCCATGTCACACTTACGTCTCGGTCAAATGCTGCCTGCTTAAGTTATTAGCATTGTAAACTCTTATTATGTTGGGCATGCACTTCATATGTCATTGGCCTCCAGCTGTTGGTGCTCGCGTAGGAGAAGATGACTTGACCCTAGGTGGAGGGGAGTAGTGTTACGGGAGACCCTTGGAGTGAGACAGCCTGGGAAGCTGTCCAAGGGCACGCATGTGTAAAGAGCAGCTGTGAAAGGTAGGAGTTGCACACAGAGCCATGCCCTATCACTCAGATTAGCAATTTCCTTATCATTTCACACTTTTCTACAATATCAGCCGAGGCCACAGTTGACATGGTAGTATAAGCTAGCCATTAATGCATTAGCTGCTGTGTGATACCGGCACTTTCTGAGCAAAACCAGGCAACGTGGTAGGTGAAGAGCTAACAGTCAGCCCAACAAGTGTGCCTCATGCTGATAATTGAAGGGAGGGACACGTTTCACTTTAGAAAAATAGTACTGAGGACAGGCCATTTCTCCAAAGGAAAGGAGTTTGGCTGCCTTGATGGTAGTAGAATGACCAAGACGTTTTAATGTGGAACAGAACTCCCTTTGACTCAGCTGGGAGTCATTACAGACTACGGAAAAGGAAATTTTGATGGAGGGAATCTACATGGACTGATCAGGAAAACACGACTCCTGGTACATAAGTGTACCTTGGAGTACAGAAGGTGCATAAGTGTACCTTGACAGACAAAGAGAATGCATCCCAAGAGGCAGGAGGTAATGAGAGAAGGAAGTTGGGAGATGCAGAAGAGCCAGGAGATGCTAAATGTCTTTGGTCAAGGTGGGGGAACAAATCTGTGTTTGTAACAGAGGAAAAAAAAAACCCATCTACCAAACTGAAAGAGATGGAAAAGGCAACACAAGGCTCCTCCAAGTTTCCCCTGAGCACTACGCTGGAGAAGTTATTTTCTGTTGCCATTAGCACCGTTGCACAGTGCAATAGAGGATGGCCATTTTTATAGAGTTCAGCTGCTTGGTAAGATACTTTCAGGAATTTTCAGGAGCACAGCCCAGAGTCTACAGGGGACAGGAGGTGGGAATATTTCTGCTGCTAGTAAGACATCATGACTTTGCAGCTATGGCAGTCAGGGATAGAGATGGGTCTCGTGTTCTTCCTAACACTAAATCAGACCCATGAGTAACGTGCTAAGGATGCTTTAGCACCTGCTTCTTTTTCATCTCTTTCAGTTTGGCAGACATATATTTCAGAGTGTTTTTACAGCTTTGGTAGTAACAGCATAATCATGACGTAGTAACCAGGAAGCAGAAAGTGGGTGTTATGAGGAAACTTTAAGATCATTCCTTTCTGAAGGAAATATTTTCAAAGTGGGAGAACAGAAAGCCAGTGAATGCATGCTGTGTGTCACACAAATTTGGGTAAAAGGCTTGCACCTGAAAGACTCAGGTAATGTTTCTTACATTGCACATACACATGCCCAAGTGTTTATAGGTATATGCATTTATGAATCACACATGTGTACATGCCTAAGCACATGGAATTTCATTTTCAGTTAATTATTTCTAAGGAAAAAAACTAACTGTGCTGGCAGTATCCTATAAAGGAAATCTGTTAACATCAGAGATGGATGAAGATCTGAAATACCCAAATGCCAGAACGACTTGGGAACGTGGCCCCTGTCTGCAATCAGCACCAGACTTTGCCTTCTGCATGAGAGACTGTTCCCAGTCTCCAGAAGAGGTGGAAGGGGGACTGCATGGCTCCCTGGCCTTGGGGAAGGGGGGACGGGGCAGTATCTGGGTTTGGGCCCCTTTTTTTTTATTGCTAATTGTGTGAATTGCAGTCAGATTTTTGAACCCAACTGAGCGCTGCTATGTTTCAGGTTACACAATGCAGCAGGATGGGATGCGATTGAAAAGGCTACAGATAAAATCAAATGCGGGGGAAGGATGAGAACACGTCCTTTCTTCTAGCCATGACTATTTTGTTGTGTCTGTTATCTAACCCTGTAATTAGGACAGCATTCAGAAAATGCGAACAAAGTTGGTATTCTTTTCATAACCCCCAAATCTTTGCATTGCTGCATGAAACTTTTGGCTCCAGCTTTTCCCTGTTCATTAACCATGCCAAAATTTTTAATCTAACACCACTGTTAAAGAGTGGCAGGCTTCCAGGGAAATATATCAGCCAGGCTTATTAATTTCATGCCAAGTGCTGGAGGCGTGAATGTAGAGAACGCTGTTTGACTTTGGATAATAGGAATCAGGCAGCTTAAAGGCAGGGGATAAAGATCAGGAGCCCTGTGTCTCAAGAGGAGGAGCAGGTGCAGGCTGCGAGCAAGGCCTTCAGGCCCAAAGGGGCAGCCAATGCTTAAAACAATCTGCAGTGCCTTTTTTTTTTCCCTCTTTTTTTTTTTTTTTTTTTTTTTTAATTTGGCATGTGCCTCTCACAGCTTAACAGACCGCTGCTCCACAAAGAGTGGTAAACAGAGAAAGGGAAATTAAAAAGGGAAGTCCCATGATAGACAAAAACAAATTAGGGCAAACAAATTACACAGAGTCAACAAATAAACAAGGGAACATCTGTGAATATATTTCTTGGATTTTCTGATTCTGAAAGCAACCTGAGAAACAGTGGAGGGATGTATAAAATTTAATCGGGGAGCCAAGCCTCTCCTCCTCTCCCCCAGCCCCTCCTTCCCCAGGAAGGTTGAGTTGCAGCAGGGGATACCTGAGGCATCACTGGGGACCCCTCTGGTGGGGCACAAGGCATAGCCTGCTCTGTCCCCTTCCCAGTCCTGGTCCCAGTCCCATCCTGCTGCTCCCACCAGCACCAGCCCCACGGGCTCCCCCAGGATCATCAGTGGTGGCCAAGGCACCCTCCACCGGCCGTGGGACGGGATGAGGCTGTGGCCACATCAGTGCACAAGGGATTTCCTTTCACTGTTGCTTCCCCCAGATGATAATGCTGGGTCTGTATTGCACTGAGGAATCAATGTTTTGTTCCCCAGCTCTTTGATATGTCACTGGCTATATTCATATATATATATGTATATGAATACATCTAAATAGAAATATAAATGCAAGTATATATATAGTACATACATATATGCTTTATACAGAGATACAGAGAGATTCATGGATACAGAGATACAGACACAGTTCCTAAACATTTTGGGCTTTCTTTTCTGGGAGGTTTTGCTGGGATGTCTCAGGATCTGAGATCATATAATTATAAAGCTGAATTTGGATAGAAATTCTGAAGCAAACTTTTCAGAAATGAATTTGGTGAATAAAAAAAAAAAAAGCCCTCAAACAGTGGTATTTACCTTTTATGCATACACTATCAGAAAAAGATATTTACTTAACATTGGTTGTGGGGATGCATGAAAAAGAAAACGGAAGAAACTTGAACTTAGCAAACCAATTGTTTGTTTTAGCGTCTAGAAATGTATGGATTTTTTTTTTTTCTTTAGGAAAGTTCACAGAAAGGGTCTGAAATCAGAGAAATCTATGCAAAGGGCACTCATGTGAGAGTCCACCCAAGAGCACAAAACAAGTATTTCATTTTTCTCTGGACCTTCACGTGGGTCTGAATAAGTTTGTTTCTCTCTGTTATATCTATTACACTAAAAGATGCTTTCAAAGGAAATTATTACATGAACAAGCACTCAGAAGAGATATATCAATAGTGTTCAAGTTTTCTATGCAGCCCCTAATTTACCCCCTGCATAACAAGCTTTAGTCATGGCATTGCACAATATTTTTCCCACGGGGCTGTGGCCTTATTCTGTACATGGAAGGGGCAACTATTCAGCACTTTGTTTTTTACTTATTCTGTGTGTGGTCTCTGCATGCTATTCAAACTCTGCTCTGCAGGCAGAAGTTGTTAATTTTCTTGGGGTTTTGCTATATTGTCCACCACTGGGTTTCGCGGTGCTTCAGAAACCTTGTTTTGTTTTCATGGCTCTCCAGTGAAGGTGGTGATGCTTTTTACATTTAAGCATATACCTATAATGTAATGCACAGTTACTCTGGACACACCTTTTCTTGTGAATCTCTCCTCACCACTCTGCTAGTTTCTGATCCCCAGCTCCTTACTGTGTTTGTCTCAGCTTTTGTTTCAGCTTGTTTTTATGTCTTGATCTTGGCACTCTGCAGTGTGGCTCTTGCTGTAGCTTTATTTTCCTCCCTACCTCTTGGTCCCTCTTTGATTCCCTGACACCATTCACTTGCTCTGTGTTTTTTAATAGGCACAGCTTTTTCTCCTTTGCCCTTGAAGTATTACATAGGGACATCACAGAAAGCACAAGAAAAACAAGTCTCACCTTGCCTTAGACACCAATTACAATATTAAAGGAAGCCCCCGTGTAGTCCCATGCAGCATGATGTCCTACATATGGGAAATTCATCCAAAGGCAGCAGTCGTTTCTGGTGAGTAAGCCATAGCAGCACCTTTGGGCAGTGACAGCTAGGTGGGCATCTCCCAGTCACTAGTTTCATTTTTGATATGACTAACATCTGTTAAAGAGGTCTACCTAAGTAACAACAAGTAACTTCAGTGAAAATGAAGAACTTTCTTACTTCTGGTAATTTTAGGGATGGATCTACCGTTATGTTAATTGAATTGCAGCCCTCTGGGCATTTGAAGGCATCCGAAACTGTCCTGACTAAACTAATAAAAAATAAACACATTCAAGACTAGCCAAAAACTGAAGCAGAAAGCACAGAGTATGGAGAGTTCTTGCCTTATAGACTGATGCTGGAACTTTCCCGATAGATTTGGATGCTTAGCTGCTCAACTTTCAAGAGCAATTTTTAAATGCAAAATCTGGTAGAGAAGTTAGAATTCAGCTTGCTCTGAGTAAAACGCATTTATCTGAAAGGAAAATCACATTTTTGAAATGCACTTTCTGCCTCACAGCTTTCATGTGGCTTGGTATGCAGATCAAACTGAGTAGGTGCTGGATAAACACGATCAGTGAAGGTTCATATCAGACCGATGCACACCAGACTGGTGGCTTCCAGTGTTATCCAGGCTGGTTATACCATGCGGAGAGAGGAAAGGAGATGAGGCAGCGAACACCGTTACTTTCTTTCTCCGTGATCTGGCTGCCTTGGCCAGGTGCTGTAACAGAAGTGCTGAAAAAGTTGAAGAAACTTTTCTCACACTTGCTAAGGAAGGGAGCTGTAGGAGAAATTACGAGAGAGTCTGTGCGTACCAGCATGCTCCAGGCACTTATGTTCCTGCACAGTCCTGAACACAAGAATGAGAATCATAGGATCATAGAATCATAGAATGGTTAGAGTTGGAAGGGACCTTCAAAGGTCATCTAGTCCAACCCCCCTGCAAGGAGCAGGGACATCCCTGACTAGATCAGCTTGCTCAGAGCCTCATCCAGCCTGGCCTTGAACGTTTCCAGGGATGGGGCATCCACCACCTCTCTGGGCAACCTGTTCCAGTGCTCTACAACTCTCATTGTAAAAAATTTTTTTCTAATATCTAATCTAAACCTACCTCCTTCTAATTTAAACCCATTACCCCTTGTCCTATTCATTAGGAAAAATAAGAGTCATCCTGAAGCTTAGTGTAGACTTTCAATAGAAAATTTTAGATGGCAGCATTGGTTATTAAAAAGCTCCCTTATTTTTATTGTCATTCTTCCATTTGATTGCAGATAAATATAGGCCAGAAGCTTTATGAGTTTCTCTGGTTGGCCTACTCAAGTTTAAGTGGAGGACAGGAATCCAGGGGAAATTTGTCTTTGAGGTCTTTTGTACCGTGCCTAAATGGAGTCTGTCTCCTTGGGATCATGGCAAAATCCTGCTCTGTCTCACAGGGGCAAGGTGAGACATTTAGTGCCATCATGCAAGGCCCTTTCTGTCCCACCCAGATAAGGCATGTTCTCAGTGCCTGGTGCATACTGGGACATGGATCAGCAAGCTGACTGAGGGTTCATCCTCATGGATGGGCTTTGGCAATCCTTTGTTATGGGACAGCACACATCTGGTCTCTGCCAAGAAGGCTCTTCATCAAACAATGAAGGCATATTTTGCAGTTTCCATTTGCTCCCAGTTACTCGAGGCAACTATAATGCCCATCTGTTTCTCCTTATGTGGTTACAACAATTTCCTCTTCAAAATGGGCCTTGTCTCATTCATCCATATATTTGTGGTCTACTGGTTGTGTATGCACCAGATTGTGTATGTACCTTTAAAATTCAGATCTGGTTCCTGCTTATTTTCTTCCGAGGCATCTTTGCAATCGGATTTAAGAAATGAATGATTAAGCAGGAGGTACTGTGTCTCTCTTACAAGTACAGGAGCCTATTAAAGTCTGTAAGTACTGGGTGCACACATTCACCTGGTTTCAGGAGATGTCTAACAACTATGTTTTTGGCTTCCAAAGAAATGTGTTAATTGCACTAAGTCCACATTTAAAGCATATTACTTAACTTCTAAGACTTCTAAGTGCTTTTTTTTTTTTGTTATCTGAATGACACTGATTTCAGTATCTTTGAATCAGTATATTTGAACACATTTTGTTCAAATTTCTTCTCTTTCCCTTGACTTCTGGACCATTTATGGAAATTCAAAAGCTAAATAACACCTGTTACAAACAAGTCTCATATTCCCTAAGGATGATATTAACTTGAGTCACCTATAGTTTTACAAGTCTATCAAGCACTGCGGTACCAGTTGCAGTGGAGGGAGGTGGAAGTATTACCTGCTGGCAAGGAGCATAAAGCCTCCAGTCCTACCAAGGAAGACAGCAAAAATTCACAAGTCTTTCCCTCCAGATACCTATGAAAATCTCCTGCTAGCATACAGCAGTGTGCCAGGAGACAGAAAAATATCTTCACAGCTCCAAAATCTGCCTTTCCAATGCACAGTTGTGAAATTAATGCCATCTGCACTGACCTGTGTCTCCTCATGGTCACACCTCAACTGTCTACGATGGCACTACTTAGCTTTCCAACTTCTCTTGTCTTTGGGCACCAGTGGCAGGAGGCTGTGGGAGGGAATAGAAGGATAGCAACAGAGATCCTGAGCATGAAGCCTTTTGAAGGAGGTAAGTCCCATTGCAGGAGAGGGACTCAGCCTTGGGATGGAGCCAACTGGCTGTCAGGACCCAGCAGAGCGTTTCGTGTTGTAGCTAGTGGCTTGTGGAGGACGTGAGGGTTGGCTCACTGAGTGTAGAGGCAGCAGTACCTCTGCACAGAGTTGTCTTGATGCATTTTAAGAGGACTTCAGACTGAGGAAGAGAGACATTTCATAGCAGATCATGACTTGTTCTCCCTCTTTCTTTTCATGATCTCACTGCTGATGCAGGGTGTTTTTAATAGCCATTTGCAAAAATTATTGTTTAATATTTATCATGGCATCTCATTAGTGGGATTTTTTGAGTGTAAGTCCCACATATATGTATATATACTATTGTCCTACTATATATGTAAGTAGATAGGCATAGATATCAGCTCATGTATGTATACAAAGATTGCAATGGACTTGCCACCTTGCTTAGTTAGTTGAACCATGGGGGCTTACAAGCTCCTTATGTTGCAGCCGAAGGTTTCCCACACTTTCTTACCTTTCTATCAGCAAGGCTGCTTGGGGAGTAAGGAGTTACTCTCAGTGAGGAAAGGGATTGGATCTAGCTCTTAGCCACTCATATTGACAACAAACACCACTTCAAAGGTTGATTCCTAGAGTGGAGTCACAAAGGGAGGCAAGGATTTGGTATTTTCTCTACAACTTGGTGCAAGTCTACTCCCCCATTCCTCCACCTTCCCCTTTATTTTCAGTAACACAAGGAGTAGTACCTATGAGTCCAGTGGACCCTCTGTAAATGAGCGTTACTCTGATGTATGCGAAAGAAGTAAACCTTAAGGATTTTCCCGTGCTGTAAATAACTTTTCTAAAAAGAAATCTTTCTTTGTGTAACAACAGCAGTGCTTGTCTTCAGGACTCCAGCACTGACCTGAAATGCAGGAGGGTTGATGATGGCGTCTATCCCTCTGCTTTGCTACAGATAACCTGGCTCCTTGCCTGTTCACAATAAAACGCAACTGAAACACTCACTATTTTAGATGCCTTGAAAGCCTTGGAGAGCAGATGAGCCTTTGCTGGCGTTCAAAAATCCTGTTACTGGCAAATGCTGGTCAACTCAACCCTATGTTTGGAAACCTTAAAGGCAGGAGGCCAACGAGAGGAGAATTCTCCTTCCCAGCTCACTAGTCAACCCACAGGTTGGAATTTCTCCATCTAACACATCTGCTGTTCAATTAAACAAGAGACCAAACTCTCTCTCTGCAAGATCCACAAAGAGCAGAAACTTACTCCTTTTTAAAAAAATAGTCTGCCTTATATGAGCTGCTTTCAGAAAGACTAGAAAGCATCTTGACAATTCATTAAAGAAGAATAAATTGTATCAGAAAGTGACCTCGACGGCAGTCCACCTGATTCCTAAGTGTTAAAAAAATAACTATGACAAAAGATTATTCTTAAATTAAATGGGTGGGGAAAATGATTGTATAAGATGAAATGATGCATAACTCGGGCTAATAAGGCCTGAATCATTCTGGTTTGATTCATTAAGCCCCTGAACTCAATATCAGTGTACCTTTTTTTTTCTACACTCAATATAGTCTTTTCAAGAAAAGAGTCTTACCTGGAAATTAATGTACAAATCTAGACTGGCGGGTGGATATTTTTGTGAATCAGACCTTAAGCTAAATATCAGACTTCAGTAAAACTTAAGTCATATGGACACAGACATTTTATTTGATTCATAGTTTGATTAGTTTAAGAAGAAAGATTAAAGCAGGGATGAATGGCTCTGTTAATGAAAGCTGATAGGTCTTGGAATGGTCTCAGTTACAATGTTGATCTCAGCGGCTCAAAAATGTAATGTCATTATTCAGGATTAGAGATTATAAGTGAGAAAAGGTTTCTTTGTGTACATAAATTTGTTTCCAAACTCTATTGATTATTAGATTACACTGAAGACTTCAACAACATGATGTATAATGTAGTATGAGACAGATAGGTGAATAAAACAAACAAACATTTTTTGAATTAATTGCAATATTTTTTTTCCTCCTTCAGCCTGTTCTCTACCCCATGAAGTGTGGACTAATTTCAAAGATTTTATCAGAAGTGATTCTGGGCCACAAGCATGGATTGATAGGCTCCAGGTAATTTCTCTCTGCCTGTAAGCATCATAACTTGAAACTATTTTCTTGATGTCTCTGGCTGTTTCCATGGGACCACAGGGCCAGAGGGACCTCAGTGACCATCTCATGGGACCTCCCTCTGGACAAAGCCAGGATCTCCCCTTGCTGCTACACCCAGGCAGCTCCTACATCTTTAGAAACCTATCCAGTTCTGAAATGTAAGCTTTTAGGGGTCCACAAAACTTCACCCCCTGATTCTTTTCCGTGTTAATAACGTTTTAAATAATACAACTAAGATTCTGGAGTCTTTTATTATGAGATAAATTTTCTGAATGTTTACTATGACTGACTTGAGGTTTTTCCCAGTGTTTCCAACCTCCATTTGCTCAGAGCCTAGGCATTCACGACCACCATCCTCCTGGCTTTGCGGCTTCATCAGACAGTGCTTCCAGGGACTTTGTAGCTCAAGGCAGGTGAATGGCTGAAAACCGCTTATCTAACTATAATTTATTTTCTTCCAAGAGCAGCTAGGCAACACACTAATGAAAGAGAGAGAAAAAAATCAGGATGCACTGCATACCTCATTCGCTGCATCTGTGTTCCAGCTGTTGAGGTGGAAACGGACAGTCCGCCAAACCACCCTGATTTGCAACAGGCTTGAAACCTCAAGCTAAAATAAAACGTGGGTTAAATAAAAAGTGTGGACAAACATCTAGAGGTATTTCAGGTCTCTCATTAAGTTAGCCTTATGACAATTTTGTAGAATCGTGGAATCATAGAATGGTTAGGGTTGGAAGGGACCTTCAAATGTCATCTAGTCCAACCCCCCTGCAAGGAGCAGGGACATCCCCGACTAGATCAGGTTGCTCAGAGCCTCATCCAACTTGGCCTTGAACATTTCTAGGGATGGGGCATCCACCACCTCTCTGGGCAACCTGTTCCAGTGTTTCTTTAGATGCATCACTACTCAAGAGTTTAATACCCAAAGTGGAATCCTGCCACATTTGAGGAAGTTTTATTTTGTATTATATTACCTGTTCCTGCAAGGATTGTGCAAGTGAGTGCCATTAAAACATCAAAGACAGCGTCATCTTCCTTTTGAGAATTTTCCCCTTCTGTTTCTTCTGTTCTTCTTGTTGCTTCAAGGATTGCTACAGTTAAAAAATTAAAGTCTGGATCTCTTTTCATTACAGGAGAGTTTGTTTGCTAGGCATTTCTCAATTTGCATTTGTCATCCTTACAGCTAATTTTCAGTGCTGCAAAACAACTTTAAATATTGTTTGAAGCCCTCCATTTAACTCTGCTTAACATGGCTAACACAACCTTCCTGTAGTTTTTTACTTCAGTCTGACCAGTGTTTGTTATCATCACAGAAGGCCAAAAAAGGGGGAAAACTGTATCTTTGTTTCTGTACACAAAAATATCATGACTTGGAAAGGTTTTCCACCCTGTAAAATTTTAGGTTATTAAAAAAAAACAAAACAGGTGAGCTAAACAAACAAAAGTTGCAAGGAGTGAGATGAAAGAGGGTAAATTCAGAAATTTCCCTGTCTTCCATACCTTTGCAGTGATTAAACAGAAAACCCTTTAGCAACCAAGTTACATTTTCACTTTATAAAATCTTCAGCAAAATATAACCTTGCAGCTGTAAACATATGTCTGAATAATTATTCTGGCTTTATATCAAAAAACCCACCTCTGCCAGAGCAGACAGATTTTAGTTTAGCATTCCCCCCAGAGCTCTGGAGGGCAAGGTGGATGATTGAGAGGGCAAGGTGACTTGGCTTCAAGGGCTATCTTTATTTGCATGAATGAGTAACCGTAAAGCACAGAAAATATCTTTAAGTAAATTCCGCCTGTCACTGACAGTGATCTAAATGGAATTATAGTTGCATGAAACTGTCTTTTGCTAATATATATATTTTTTTTTTGAGAACTATCTCCCCCACCCGTTTTAAAATCATGCAAAAAAAGATGTGAGAACAAAACAAGCATTATCAAAGAGCAACCAAGGAACGTGATTAAACATAGCAACAAACCTTTCAAACAAATGGAATTTTAGCACTTCCAAACTAGGCTGGTTGAAAGACGTTGCACCTACAAACCTTCCATTTAAACCCTAAATAGCTACTGCAGAGCCCATGGCAGTCAGCTCTCCTCTGTAGTGGGCTGCTGATGTAGCTCAAAGGCATCCTAGAGAGGCCACATCCAGGTAAGCACCTAGTTAAGCCTATTTTTAAGGTTAGGGTTTAATGCTGGTGAGCTTTCTGTACATGGGAATTAGAACTGTGACTGTTCAGCCTGAATAAGAGAGGATGTAAAGAAGGGAGGGCGTAAAGAAGCCAGGCTCTTTCAGTGGTGTCCAGTGACAGAACCAGAGCAATGGGCAGAAACTGAAACACAGGAGATTCCTCCTGAACATCAGAAAACACTTCTTTACCATGAAGGTGACTGAGCATTGGGACAAGCTGGATTGTGCTTGTCCCACAGAGAGGTTGTGGAGTCTCCATCCTTGTAGGTATTCAAAACCCAACTGGATGTGGCCCTGTTTATTACTTGTTTATCACCTGCCCTGATATGTTTCCAGTTTTGAGGGGAGAAACTCTTGCACAGGAAAGGTTTGCCGGTGAGCATAACTCCAAGATGCGATGTCCTTTGATGCATGGTTAATCTATGATGGAGATCTTCCTCTCGCTCTATATGAAAAAATTGCTGAGAATGTGTTGAATAGAGCGTGACAGTTTGTCCATTTAGTATCTGAAAGTTGCAAAGGGAAGGAAGAGGGAGGTTTTATTGTGATCCTCAATATTTGCTGCAGAGATCAACATGTAGGAGCTAACGTCATCTACCCCAGTGTGGCTGAGGTGAAACTGTGGGACACCTTAACGCAACGACACCTTCACCTTGACTCGCTGCCTTCTCAGCGAAGCTTACTGGCTTTCTCCAGTTGGTGATGGAGGAAGAGGAAAAGCCTGATGATTGGAGATGTTCTCAGAGCCCTTTCCAGCTTCCCCGGTGAAGCTGCCAAGCACAGTTTGACATCCACAGTACCACTGCTTGTCACAGGAAACACAGAAGTCGGCTAGAAGGGCGAAAGGTTGGCAAGAGTGGAGAAACTGCCTGGTATTTAGAGCCTGATATGGTTATGATAATTATTAAAGGCCAATTCCCAGAAAAAAAAAAGAAGGCATAGTTAGCATTTATCACCACATGGAAGTGTAAGAGTAGGGTCTACAAGTACAAATAGATGTAGCCTTGTAGGTATTTTGCAGTGAGATTTGTTAGCCTGGTGGTCTCACTTTAACTGGAATAATTTTTTTGTATGACAGTTCCTGGCTTCTTTTTGTTTGGTCTGCTGTATTTAATAGCTCCCTAATTCCACTAGATTAATAAAAGAAAGATGTATTTAAAATCTAAAATAATTCGTATTCAAAGCCTCTGCATTTTCACGATTTTGCCATGCTCCATCACGGTTTAGGGTCATTTCAATGTTATTCTTCTCAGCTCTATGAAATGTCACTCACAATGGGAGAACACTGGGGAATACTGCTAAGGACTTGTCTACATGGGGAAATTTACCGGCAGAATGATGATGGTATAATATGAAAGTGGTATTTCATTGGCATTCACCATGTCACTACTGATCTAGGATATTTAAATGACATGGTAACTTTGAAAAATCTCTATTTGATTATGTTACGGAAAGCAATTGCATTTTTCTTTTGTGTGCACCTCTTAAAATAAAAATGATTTTTACAAGGTGTTTACTGAGTTAAGTAGAAGCGCAGCAAGCAAAGTTTTTTGTAAAAGAGATAAGATTCTGAAAATACATTACTGGTAAGAGGAAGACCAGAAAAAGCATCAGTTCAATCTTCAATGGTAAGGAAAATCTAACAAGGAGGAAACTCAGAAGGGCAAAATTTTTGGTATTTCTTTGTATTTCATGAAGGATTAAATGAGATGGCTAAAACAGTTAATACTAGTAACTAGTGCCTAAAGACTGACTAGAAGAAGAAATTTATATGAAAACTAAGACATTTTGAATCAGCTGGACATGTCAGGGCTGAATTTGGATAGCTTGGGAGCTGCCTGAGAATTAGCAGCGCTTCGGGAAGCAGGGAGTGTGCAGCTTCAGACGAGTGGATGATGGCAGCTTGGGGATCTACCTTCTCTTAAAAAGAGAAGAAGGGGGGAATAGCAGGAATTAGACTCATTTTAACGTAGTGCTTAGACATACATGCCAGTGGATCAGCAATTTGTAACCATTTGGATAAAAACAAAAAACTGTCCAAGAGCCAGTAATGGCCTCATCAAGAACAAAATACACGAATTAGGGCCAACAGACCTTGTGGATGAAGGAAGAATGACACGCAGGATAGATCTTTATTCCTAGATGTCACGTCTCACATGACAATTGTCACGAGCAAAATCAGAAAACTTGACCTACAGTCAGATGGCTAGCTGGAAAACTGGCCAAAGAATAGTAGGCACTGCCAGACCTAAGTGCCCCTCCTCTGTGGTTTGGACACTGTCAGACAGATTTAGATAAATACCAAACTGGGTAACACTTCAAATGCATTGGTGGGCAGGACTAGAATTCAGAATTACATTGAAAATTTGAGGAATTTATCTGCTGAAATGGGGTAGATTTTGATAAATGCAAGCTCCTACACTTCAGTAGCATAACTGACTGCAGAAATGCAAGAAAGGGGATAACTGTCTAGGGAGCAGTTTGGCGGCAGAGTTGGAGGTTGTAATGATGAATGTACATCCACAGCATTACATAAGAGTAATTAAAGCTACGTATCAGATGTTATTATTCAGATATTCAAATTGCATTGTGCTCGGCACCGAGTCCAGTGTTGGGTACTGTATATTCAAAAGAGGAGGGGCCAGGGAAGGGCATCAGGAATGGTAACCAGCAAACACAACCTTTGGGGGAAAAAATTCAAGTTTAACTTTGTTTCATCTGAATAAGAAAAAAAAATAAGGACATAGGCCAGTTTTAACCCACAGTAAGAACAAAAGGAAGGTATTCAAGACATCCAGGTGTCCTTTTGAGATCAGATGAGAAGTTATGGAGATGTAGGTTGGATACTGGGAAGAAGAGTTTTCTGCCCACAAGAGCAGCTGAGCGCTAGGTCCATGACAAAGTATCATGGGGTTGGCTCTGAGATCTCCAGAGCAATTTTCTTCCATTCACAGTATGATACATCCATGTACAGAGGGTAATAAACCATCACTGCCTTGCCTTCCTTGTAATCATGGCAAACATCTTCAGTGTCTCCATGAAACAGAAATTACCTCAGGTGTCTTTTGCAGATTTTGTGCACTTCCACTCTGAAAATTAAATTCCTCAGTTTTATTTGTATGTTTAAATTTTTTTATACTCTTTACTTAAATGAGTAGCATACCAAAATATGAATTGAATGAAGTTGTAAAGTTCTAATAGAAATCATTAACTTTTGCCACTTAGCTGGGATTTAAACTTCTTTTACTAGATGAAATTCTCTTCTTGTGTATATTTTAATAAACTGGTTTGAAACTGTTTTATTAATGCCCCAAATAGCTCAGTTAAGTATTTCTAGGCTAACAGAAGAAAATAGAAAGTACCTGTTCTCAGTCACACACCATGTTTATTGTATTAAGCTAGCCTCTTTAATTTGTGCTTTTATATGACATTTTAAAATGTCAATTTGCCATTAAGATAATATAATAATTAAAATATGCATTCATGCTCTGACCATGTAAATAGGTAATACAGTAAGTAAATATTTGCATTTGAATGAAATTCATATAAACGCAAAGCAAAATTTTTATATTCCAAATTACACTCTTACATCAAAACTCTGATTTTCTTTTTAAAGGAAATTTCAGTGAACTGGCTATGATTTCATCTGTAGTTATTTGCAGTCAAAACAACCTTTTCCTAAGCCATAAATTTTCTGACCATTTCTGCTTCTAGTGGAGGTGAGTCATATGTATCGAAAGTTAGTCTTTTGTACCTTTTAATAACAAAAACTGCACTTTAATCATATCCTTTGTATTTTTACATTGATTAAACAGATATATATTGCACTTAGTAAGCATTAAATGACTGTTTCCACTTATTTTGTAGCTTCCTGGAATTGCTGAAGAATCCATTTGTACATACTTTTTAAGGTTTTTTTTTTTATTTTAATGTTCATACTGATTAACAAGCTTATTTTTAAAATACAGGCTGGCCACAGTTTCATAAAGGAAGAGCACATTTTCTACATTAAATTAGGCTATTTGTATTTTTTTTCCATCTCTATGTGTATATATGTATGTATGCATTTGCAAATACTTGGGAAAAGATAACTCTTTTTAGCGGTTCTATCTGGAATAGCAAAAACTGAAGAAAGTAAGGTTCTGCGAGGAGCAGAAGACAGACCCTGAATCCTGCAGTTAAGTCTTACTCACTGAATAGTATCCCAGTACCTTGTCTGTGGTGGAAAGGTCTTCTCGAAAAAAAGACAGATGTTCAGCATTCAGAATATATTTTCTCGCAGTACCAGCTCTTGCTGCCTGGGTTTGTCAAGGAAATTAGGAGCTGAGATGATGATGGGATCTGATAGATGGGAAGAAGATGGCCTTTCTAGGTGCCTGGGAAAACGTTAGGAAAATATCTTTCTAGCTAGCACAATCCGTGTGTCCCGACATCACCCGTCCAGAACAAGAATAAAGCAGAGCCAGGAACACCATTTCATTGCAGCTGGTTCCTGAATTGATTTACAAGGAAGCCTGTCAATTGCTTGCAAGAAATCTTAGCACATTTAATACTGATTAATTCCACTGAGGACCTTTTCCAGGAGTCCTTACACAAGCTACCTCCCTACTGACTTGAGGGAGCACAGTGTGCCGGATCAAGTCCAGGGTATGGTCTGAGCAGCACTGTTTTTTTCTCTGGTCTCCCAGTGAAATGTCAGTGAAGTTTAATAAAATTATTGCAAGTAAGAAGTTAAATCTGCAGTTATGGTATCTGGAATAAATTGTTTCAGGATCAGAGCTGTCTGAGTAACTTCAAGAGGACTGGTCTTCTTAAACAGAAAAAAAAATTCCAATATTCTGCTTCTTTTGCAGTTTAGGGCTCTGCTCAAAGGCATGGCAAACTATCCTCACCAGGAGACCTCTCAGGACCTCTGACTTTCTATTCCATTTAAGCCTTTCAGTGGAAGACCTCAGGACACACATTTTGCTCTCTCTCAATCACCGGCTCCCAGGAACCTGGCATGCCCTGAACTATGACAGCAGCAGTATGCAAAAATGATGTGATTCAGCTTGTTTGGGCAAGGAAAGATGCTGCAAAGTTACTGAGCAGTGGTATTACAGGGTGCTAACTCGGTGAAATTGAAGCATTTAATCCATGAAGGATAATTAATAGCACCACTGGATACCGATTCTTGTTTTTCCAGATGGCTTGTACTTTGAAGGGCAGCAGGCATTTAAACAATGTGGATTAGCATTACACATCACTAAAATCTAAGCCTTAGATATGATGGACTGGGAAAAACCTCCTAAGTAAACTTAATCATTGTTCATTGTTCATTGTTGCTATTATTAATGCCGGGAACTAGACCTATATTGAACTGTCCCAAACTGTAATACAAATTTTGATTTAAGCATCCACTTAAATTCTCACCTTAGAGTCTCTCTTATATTTGGCCAATTCAAGTAAGTGATATAATGCATATCATATATGTATCTTATGGCTTAACTTTTATTTATAAAGAACACTGCACATGACTATTTGCAAAGCTTTTTCTGACAGTTTAAGTAATGAATGAAAAATGGCAATTATTTCCCAAAGGTACATTTTTTTTCTTCTAAAAGAGTTTATAAAATAGTCCCAGCTGGCCAGAATCACCTTTTTTTTTTTTTTACACTCTATTCCATGCACCACAGAGGCAATTGCAGTGCTTCAGCAAGCAAGAGTTGCTGTCCAGTTGGGAACTTCAAGATCTTGCAAGGGTGATGGACAGCAAAGTTCTGCAAGGTCTGGAGGTGAGGTCTGTGACTTAATCTTCACTTTTTGTAAGGTATCGTGATGGAATCATGGAACAATTCTGGTTGAAAGGGACCTCGGGACATCATTTAGTCCAATTCCCTGATTGAAGCGTGAAAAGATATGACACAGCAACCTATCTTAAAGCAAATTTGAGAGTGAGGTCATCTGCCCTGTACATCATTGCCTATGACACTGGATTATTATCAGTGACCTGATTAAGTGTTTTGGCAAGTGGGTGATGTGCCACTGAGATCTCCAGGCTCATTGTAAATACTAACAGGATGCTGAGCAGCCACTGTAACTTTTTAATTGCTAGTGCCATGAGTCAGATTGAGGGATGCTTTTCAGATGGTAAAAGACCCCTTTAAACTGCAAAAATGCCTTGTGCACAGGACAAACTTCTGTTTTCTTATCTTCAAAAAGGCTTCTAAGAACTAACTGGCAGACTTGGGGTCCCCATGCTTTGCCTTGCTTCTTGCTCAGCGCCTGTGTTGTGCCCATGGTGGAGAAGCTGAGAAGCCTTTGCCATAGACTGAAAAGCCTATGGACCCCTTCATGGGTTTCTCCAGACATTCATATCTAGGACTGTGGCGATGAGATAGTTCGTGATTTCTACCAGATATCCCCCTTTAAGCATCCAAAGACCACACTGCTCTCTTCTGCAATACCACTGCTGTGAGAGCTTCTGTAGAGGCACTTGTCTTCAGTGGCTCTAAACCCTGTGGTCCCAGGCAAAGCCTGCCCTCCAATCCCCAGTGTATTACCTGACTTAGGCAGCGTTCAGCTCTCGGAAAATGCCTGCTGCTGGCTTGCGACCATCCATCCAGGTGATTCTCGTCAGCCTGCAACAATAAGCTGTTCCCCTTGTTTACCTCTCCACTGACCTTTGTGTCATTGGTTTTACAAGATTTCATTTCATCCTCTGCGTTGCTGATAAAAATGGCAATGGGGTCCTGCCTCTCTTGTAACAGTGACCGTCCTTTGTACATCCCCACGAAGACCAGCATTTAAGCCCTGTTTTAAGACCTGATACCCGCTCTGCTTGTCATGGGTTCTTTCTAAAGGAGTTCAAGGTGCAGCTTTAAAGCAAAGGCAAAGCAAAGCTGTTTAGATTCTGAACCGCAAATAGGAAGTAGCCCAAAGTTAGGGAAACAAATATTTTTTAAGTTGTAGAAGTGGAAATGTCTTTCTGCTATGTTCACCTGTGCTCAGTGTTCTGCTGGGCTCCTTTTATGTCTGGTAGTATCCCTAAAGCTGTACAGTAAATTCCTTTTAATGATGGCTTGAAGTGTTTGATATCATCTAATGTTTTATGAGAAACACCCAGACCAGAATACAAGTCTTGGCAGGTTAAAAAAAAAAAAGAAAAAGAAAAAAAAAGACAGAACTTTCAAGTTCAGTTTTTCAGATGCTTTTGGAAGCATTTCTCTTAGAGATGCGCATTATGGCTTTATGGTTTTGAAACCACGCTATCTAGCTTCAAGGGACTCTTGATGTTTGTCAGAGCATCCTCATCACTGTCTAAGTGATTTCTTCTGGTCTCTGTGTAATGCTGAGGAGACAGGAATACAGAGTATTTTTATTTCCACAGGTAGATATGTGCTTACTCGGTCTGATGTCTGTGGCACAAGAGTGTTCTGCACGGACCCACCAGATTTCATCCACTGGTGTTTATCCCTGGGGAGGCAGTGTATGCTTCCCAGGCTTTCCTCCCTAGTGGGATGGGAATAATCTGAATTTCAACTGGGCATTAACTGCGGGATGAGTGAGACACCTCTCTGCAGAGAGACAGCCCGAGATTTGATGAAAATGAAACTGCAGATGTTACAGAGTGTGTTCCCTGGGCGAGATGCAGGATCCCCCCATCTATAGCTTCATCACCTCCCCAGCCCCATGGGTGCAGTAACTTGGGGTAGGAGTAGGGCTCAGAGAAGCACCCATCCTTAAGGCCTCTGGGCATCTCCTAGCTTCCATGTATTCCTCCTTGCAGCCAACTCCAGGGAGGAGGCAGGGCCCTCCTGTTATCTCAGTTGTACCAACAGGGATGGGGCAGAGTGTGGCGCTAAGCGGCTCTCCCAGGGGTCTGATGTGCACCCATGTGCCACAACATCCCATTCCAGCTCCTGTCACGCTGGCTAGGCCAGGATGTCCCATAGACTGAAGGGGTCCTGGCTTGCGGGCACAGTGCATTTTCCTGTCCTGGGTCAGCACCGTGGTATTACTGAAATTCATCATTGCCCAGAAATGCAGCTTCCTTTAGCAATTATCTTACTGGGGGAAAAGTCTCCGTTTGTCCTTTACTGTGTTATTTTTCTGCTTTTTTTTTTTTCTGAGCATTCTTATCTCTTTTGGAGCACATCAGCTCCTGAGGGTGGACCGAGCCTCCTTGTAAGCAACATTTTGCCTGACACTCCTACCTGCCCCCTGCACTCCGCTCCCTTGCTACCTGCACCCAAGAGCAAAGCTCAGCTGAAGCCACATGCTGCTGTGCCCCTTGGGTACCAAAAAAATTGTGTAGCCATGGCTTTAGCTGAGCAGGATCTGCTGTAGTGAAAGACCAAAACCCAGAAAAACCCAAGAGCTTTCCCCGGATCCCTGCTTGTTGGAGGAGGGATGGAGGCGCATGCGGTGCTGGCGCGCTGCGCTGGAGGTGCGTGCGCTGCGAAGGAGCTGAGCCCTGCACCTCTGCCCCATGCGGAGGGGTGCGCGGGCGGTTGTTCTGTAAACTGTACGTGTGCTCCGATAACGCCGAGCTAACGCGATTTATGAGGTTTCAGTGATGAACTGTGTTTGGTCTAAAATGTAAATTCAGAAAATGGGGAAGGGGAAATATATACATACATATATATATGTACATATATATGTTTGGGGTTTTTTGGCTTGCACTCCTGCTTATCTCAAGCCAGTTAAAAAAAAAAAAAAAATTCCCCAAGTTTCTATTGGACTTTGGATGAGGCAAAGACAGCATATTTTCCCTGTCTCTCCTGAAGCATCACACCCCACTTTGGGAACTTCATTGATATGCACATCATATGCAATCTGACTGACTCCTACTGTACCTTTGAACAGATCCAATCAGATACCCATATGCATGTAAATGAGGCTCCCAGAGCTGCGCTCTCTGCGGCGAGGAAGAGGAGTTAAAGAGCAGCCTCTTCTTGAAACTTGTTACGCTGACAATCTCATCCTGCAAAACACAATAAAACCTTCCCCATCCCCCCAACCACACTCCCCAGCCCTTCGCTTTTCTCTCCGCTGCGCACGTCAGGAGAATGCCCTGTAACTCACTTTTCCAGGCTGAGGTAATTTATTTAAACATGGATTATTTGAAAAAAAAAAAAAAATGGGAAGGGATACAGGGTTTGATTTTAATCCCTGCTAACACAGAGGAAAGAATGCTCGTGTCACAACTCAGTGAGTGTAAAAATTAAAAAAGGCTGAGACTATTGTTTGAAAACAGGCAAAATAATTAAAATTATTACGGAATAATCACATATCACACAACAACCTCCCACTCTTCTGAGCAACAATCCAAAACAGCTCCTCCAAAGCAGGCCCAGGGGCAGAGGTTCTGTATATCATTCAAAGACCATCTGTCATTCAATTCCTGTAGCCCCTCTCCACTATTCTAAGGGCAGGCTGAAATTTAGTCCTGGCATTTCTTTTTCCATTTGCTAACAAACAGCAGTGATGGCAGATAAATATGGCAAACAATAGGCGTTTGTAATGAATTGGAAAGGGATATGGATTTTTGGAACCAGCACCAAGAAGTTCCTGGTCCTGCGTGATGCTCTGGGGACCCCCAAAGCCTGGTTCTGCCATGTGGCTGCACAGACAGACATCTGCAGGCTGCATTAGGCTTTCAAGAATTCAGCCAACCTGCTAAGGGGCTGATTTAAATAAGATCAATTTTTTTCCTTTTTAAAAAAAAAATTAAAAAAGGGAAAGACTGAAAGCTAATTCCATTCCAGGGTAGGATAAAGAGGGACACAAAAGGATCACGGATATACAGCACAAGTGGCGGAGAGAGCCACCTCTTCTAACAGTAATAATTTTATTTTATTCTCTGCTTTTCTTAACTCATACAGCATTTCCTATTGATTTTCATAAGGAAAAGCAGCCACGGATCTCACTTTCATGCTGCTCTTTGGGAACTCACGCCTGTTAAATGCTGTTTAAGCCAAGGCTCATTTTATCTTTATTTATTATTTGAAGACTAAAAATGAAGTGTGATTGCACGGAGCTGAAGCCGAATGACAGAATTACTGCTGCACACACCTCAAATCGATACCGTTGCTTTTCACACATTAACTCTCTGGGAAGTACTCAGTTGCCGGGATCGGAGTGATGCTGAAACGCTGCTGGAGAGGAAAGGGGACGTGGAGTCATGGTTTCCTGGGTTGGTTGGTTGGTTTGGGGGAGGCTGTGTGGCCCTTGTTTGAGGACACAGATTCTGAGATTAAGGTGGGCCAGAGCCCAAAGGGGTTTTAGACTCGTCCTGACATCTCTGGCTACTCAATGCACAGTACCTGCAAAAAGTCCACTTCTCCCTGAAGGCAGTTACCAGGAAATCTGTCCACAGCAGTCTGCCTTAGCTAGAGTGGACAGGAAAGATGTGCAAATTAAGGAATTTTTGCAGTTATTACCTTTTTTTTTGCAATAATTTTGTTGCACATGTACAACCCCGTAAAGGAGCCAAGCTTTCTCCTGGATACTGGGAAGGGAGAGCGCGACTCCTTTGGTTTTAGAAGTTGGGAAGTCTCAGATACAATTGGAAAGGGTAGAGGGAGGACATATATAATCTACCTCCAGCATAAAACTGGACTGGAGTTTCCAGTTTTAATATAGATCCTAAGCAAGCCTCTTAATAGCTCTCTTGTGGTGTCTCTAACTATACAGTATGGGTAATTCTTAACAACAGGTGTGCTATCAGGATTAATTAATTAATGTAACGTAATTAATGAGATCTTGAAAGCAAGGTGACATGAAATGCAAACTAGCACTACAGCAATCAGTCACTTTTTCCAGGTTGATTGTCTTTGCTAGAAACAAAATGCCTGTCTAGAAGAGCTTGTAGCTGCTTGTTTCAAAGTGGAAAATGATAAGCAGCATGTGTGAAACAATATGCTCTTAATATTACACTTTGTTAAGAGCTGGTGACTTTGTTAGATGGTTTGCAGACGACTGAGAGAGGACCCGGACCTGCAGAATTTTCTATATTACCTCTTTTAAGCTTTTACTCAGTACAGACCAAGTTAAAACAAAGACTCAATGAGACACAAGGGAGATACAACTGGTTGGAAAAGAATTTTTTTTTTAAGCTGAATTGTGCTGAATACTTCCCTTTCTTTAGATAACTTAGCCAGGAACTCTCTTCTATACAAGCTAGACAGCCAGATCCTGAGAGAAGTCCTTTCTCTGAAGGATAAGGCTTTGTATTTCTGTCAAGAAGAAGAGCTGTGTGCTGGGGAAAAAGCTGTTGGCACCATAAGAAAAGGCCATGTTAGACATTTGGATTAGAAATCATGACTGGAGCCACGGAGGCTGTTGAAGACAAGACTATATGGTGCCGCTCCAGATGAACCTAGGCTCAACGTTGAGCAACATGGAGCAATGTGTCAGTGGCACTGGCTGATGCATTTTCAACCACTTCCCATACAGTCAGGTTTCCTAATTGTTGTTTCACAAAAATATCTAGGTGTTACTGTGGCTTCTCAGCAAAAGCAGGAGAGGCCATCCACAAAGAAAGGAGAGGATCGGTCTGTCTCTGTGGCTACCCACCACTGAGACCTGCTGGTTTTCTTGTGGAAAACAAATTCTTGCAGATACCTGGTGGTAGACAGCAATGTATTTGGGTACTGGGCATGGTATAAACAGACCAATAAACCAACTTGTTTTTCCTAAGCTTTTACATTACTTTAAGAGAATAACAATGAGTTATTGCTACTTACCTATGCTAAATGAGCCAGAGATGAAACTTCAGGCTTCCTCCCCAGTCCCCTGGGCCATCTAGATACCTCATGATCATTTTCAAAGGGTATAATTTACATGAGATTTTTTTCCTGCCTTGTGAGCCATAAATTTACAGGGAGCCCCTCTGAAAGACTTACTGCTTTTGTGAGGCCTCAGATGAAGTCAATCAAGCCAACTAGTTATAAAAGCTGAACTCCCAATTAAATCCATCCCTGAGGACCACGTTGTTTGCTGTTAGACTGCAAGGTCTATGGGGCATGGGCTATCTCTTTCCTGGGTGGAGAGGGCCGGCGTTGGATGGGGGGCATTTTTCAGTCCACAGCTTGAGCAGCGTATGTGCCCTCTAAGGAGGTGAATATCGCTCTCCATGCAAGCCCTTAGAAAATGGTAAATAAATAACTGAGGGGTTAGCTTCCTTTTCTCCTCGCTTGCAGCCCTCTCTACTTGCTACATTCAATTATTTTTGGAAGTTGCATAATAAACGAAAGTTGTACGTTTCAGTGTTCCCAGACCGGATTAGAGAGGATTAAGCATCAAGGGGTGGCAGCTGGTCAGTTTACTGCACATTTTTAATGTGGAAATGTTTCTAAATGAAAACAAAATGAAAAGTAGGAGATGGTAGTAAACTCAGACTCTTGCATGTGCTCCCCAGAAAGCTGGCGCTTCTGTGGGGAGGGGGTGAAGGGCAGGGAGGAGGGAGGATGAGGCAAATTCCCAGAGCTGCTGTAGGAAAGAGGCCAGGCTGAGGCATTCACAGCAGAGCTAAAACCAGGACAGTTTAAGTCAGTGGCTGGATGAGGCCCTGGTGAATGCTAGGGCCATCAAAATACTGGCACTGAATCTTGTACTTGCACATGGCAAAGCAGTGGTGGCGGCGGTGGCGGTGGCTGGGACCCTCACTGCCAGGACGGAATGCTCAACCTCCCAGCTCAGCCGCTCCCTGACCTCTCGTTGGAGAAGGGCCACAAGAGTGTCAATTAGTGCTAATTGTGAGGGGTTTCGTTTGTCATGTGGCCACCTGTCCACCAGGAGCTGGGCTGAGACCCCCGGCATACCCTAATGAGCAGCTGTCAGCCCCCAGCCACACTTACGTTCTCGTGCCCAGGGCTGTGTCTGAACATGCCTCAAGGTGAAGGCATACAGACCTGGTTCCTGGGAAAAATCTGTGTCATCCCTGTCACGTCTTAAGTGTAACCTATATTTTAAGGGAGTATAAATGTGTCTTCTCTTTTTTTTTTGGCTAATTAAATTACACCCACCTCTGTAATTCCAAGATGTGTATTAAAGAGTGTAATTAAATGAAAACTCAAGTCACTAATTAGAACAATTCTTGAAGGGATATGTTCTCCCCGTGACACCTGTGTAACCTCTATATGTGAATGATACGCATCTTGGCATTGCAAAATATGCAGAAACCCTGCTACAAGATTTTTGTATAACAAAAAAAAAAAAGAAGAAAATTTCTGAGGTCAATCTGATTTCACCACTGGGCTCTGCTGAAAGACTTAGTTTGGCAATATATCTTCTGAACTGTCCCAGCAGGGAGACAGCCATTGATGTGTGGGTTGAGGGTTAATGTCAGTGTGAGAAACCTTGACATAAAATCCTGCGATGTGCTGAGGAGGACCGAGGGGATGGATTTAGCGCTGCAGCCCCAGGTATGGTAATTCCCAGGCCTCTTTCTCCCCCTCTTTTTCCTGTGAGGCTCTACTGCATTTATAATTTATCCTGGTTCTTCAAACATCTTTAAAATTATTTTGAAAACCAGTCCTATAACCAAAATGTCTCTGTGTGTATGTGTGTACATGTAAGCAAGGTTCCCTGATGCCCAGTGTAAAGCTCCTGTTTCGGAGAAGAGGCACTGCAAAAACCTGTGGCTGTGATCTGACTCTGGGGCTGGTGGCAACATGCTGAGCTTTTCTATAACTGCTCACGGTGAGGGCACTCAAAACTCTTACGTAGTGGCTCCCAGATCCTTCTTCACAGCCTTCTTCACAGCCAAGACTCCTTCTGCTCTGCTTTTGTGTTGCCTCTGACATACCAAGGAGATGAATGTACGTGAAAGGGGAGGCATTAGCTGGTCTGTAGTTCTCTCATGAAATTTTAGGGCATGTCTGGTAATGCTGTTCCAGAAATGAGAAGGCGAAACTTTTGACAGTCAAATGAGGTAGAAATATCTGTGGATGAGCATGGACCAGACACCAGCACGACTGTTCCAGACGCCAGGAATCGATCACCTTGGCAGAGGTGGCGATGACACACTGTGAAACTCGGCCTACAGGCAGGGGAACTGGCTGCATTCTTTATGCAGGGCAGCCATCTCACTGGGACCATGTTTGGAGGGGAAAAAAAAAAAAAAAAAAGCATCTTTCTGCCTCTGCTTTCTTCCAATAGCATGCCAAGAATAGCTCTGCAGGGACTGAGCAGGGGAAAGCTGATTACACCTTTTGATTGATTGTGCCTTGCACATTTACAGAGATTTCATACAGAAGTATGATTTACTTGAGCATCAGTTCTAGAGACGGGCCCAGAGCAAAGCTCTGGACCCAAACATCTCAAGCTTTTAGGAAATTTGCAAGAGCATCTGAATTTTCACCCGCAAGTTGCCTTGCACCAATTCTTCCTTTAATCCTGCTTCTATTTTCTGCTCCCTAAGGCTCCTTCTTAACAAATCATCTCCTGAGTCATTCAGGATGCTGAAGCCATCGATCACTGTGTAAATCTCACACGGCTGAGCCTGCTCCCGCTCCGCGCTGCTAGAGCTGCGGCTGTGCCCTCCCCTTGGCACAGAGCTGCCCTGGACAGAGGAGCAAGCTTTGTTCACGGACAGTCTCTCTTACCTGGAAGAGCACACAGTGAAAATTAATAAGTGGGCTAGGGCTGCAATTATTTTCTGGATTTGTTATTTATAAAAGTTTCTGTGTCCTTGCCTTTTCTTTACTGTAAAATGCCAGGTGATGCCAAATACTACAAAGTAGAGACACTTTGTAACAGCAGAGGGTCCAGGATAGTCCTTGAAATAGATGGACAATTACATGCAAACACCCCAAATTACACATAAAATTATATATTTTAGTATGTAGATTAAAAATATTGTCAACAGCTGCATCATTTACGGATATATTTTGTATCTAATTATTGAAATTAACTCTCTTATACTTAATGATTACTCTCATGGGCTGAATGAAACACTTTTTTTTTGTCCGGCATGGACACAGAACCAAGTATTGAAATGAGTATGGAAAATGATATCTGAAAGATAATGGTAAAAAGTTATTTTAAAAAGGGCTAAAATGGGCAGAGTTTGCAGTCTCAACTATCACAGTTGCTGTCTTCATCAGGCATAACAAACGCAAGCCTTAACAGTATTAATGGTAACACTTGTGCAGCAGTGTGTGTAGCTGGATGCCAGTGCTTTTACGAAACACTCCCCACATGAATACAGTGAGGCTAGATGGCAAACCCTTTATCTCTGAGTGCTGTAAGGCCGGTGAGATATCTCATATACTCACCGTACATCTTCTGTCCTTTTATGGTGGTGGCTTTTTCACTTTCCGTGCCAAACTTGTAAAAGCATCAGTCCCCCACTGTCTGCTTTGTCCCAGTTCTCTGTACTTTTTGGTGTTTGTTGGCACCTGCAACTCTAAAATATGGGGGAAGAGACCATCCTTTCAAGTATACCCAGCCTTTCAGAAGCAAAAACTACTGGGAATTTTTAAAGAGAACAGTTTTATATCAGTTTTTCAAGTGAAATTTATTGAATTTAGTGACCTACTTTTCTCCAAAGTTGCTGAGCATCCACATTTGAAGCTGATGGAAACCATGGTTGCTCAGAGACCTCAGATAAGCAGTCAAAATGTAATGTGGGCTGAAATTCTTCTAGTCTTTTCATGGGGATGCTAACTGATTCCAAAATTCAAATCTCTATGAGCTAAAGCAAAGTCTGAGAAAGAAACTGTGTTTGAGTCAGTTTACGTGAGAACTTGGAAGGCTGGTAGAAAAGCTGCCTCCAGTAAGATGGGAGATAATTAGAGCCTAGGTAAAGATTTCACTCCTCAAAGGTTACTGACAGCCTACTGCTGAAAGAGAAAATACAGAAAAGAAACTATATCTATAAATCCAAAGTCCTTATCTACAGTATGGTCCTGACTCAAGTGGCTGGGAAGTTCAGGCGTAGGTTGGGACATGGCTAGTCCAGAGGCTACAAAAACACAGAAGATGATAGTTCCTGCCCTGGACTGTGATATATAGAAAAAGGTGCAGGAAACACATAGGTACAGATAGACATAGGACTGCAGGACCAGCAATACTGGTCACAAAGAAGAACAGTGATGCCAGGAAAGGTGAAGGAAATCAGGTTTTGTTGTGCTGTGTTTGAAAAGGAGATGAAAGAAGGAAAACAAAACACTCTGTGCCAGATCATACAGAGCTCTCCTTTCACCTCCCGCACCAGCATCGTCAGAAACTAAGCAGAACTGGGCAGAACTGAGAAGATTACAGGTCATTTGTCTATCAATGTCACTTGTGAGGACACCTAAGGTTAATGCTGCCAAGGAACAGGGAGACAGCGATGGGCAAAGACTTTGGGAAATTTGGCCAGCAGTAAGAGGATGGAGGAGGCAGAAGAGCCATCAGACTCAAGTAATACTGACTGTAGTCATAAGAGTAGGGCACAGACTCTCTGAAAGTCTTGGGAGGAAAGATACAGGGATTGATCGCTTACGTCAAAGGAACTGGACAGATCAAAGAGGACGAGGATAAATAAAGGATCTTGTAAATGTACCTGTTGCTAAACCACTTTAGATATGGGGAGGAACAAGGCTTTATTGCACTCCTCTAAGCGATAAAGCGCTCCTTTTCCAAATCCATGTGCTTTCACACGACTTACACATCCTATAGGTTCTCTTTCATGGGCAAAATCTTGCACAGCTAGGCAATTTTTTAAGTAAGATGGGCCCAGTTTCCCCCATGTCCACACTATGCAGGTGTCATGGAAATCAGTGGGAAGTGAAGGCGTTTGTCCAAAGGCAGACTGGGGCTTTCAGCTCCGGAGTATGGAGGTCCGGGTGAGGCTTCTTCCTTTGAAAGCCAAGCTCAGGTAGCTCCATTTTGTCTTCCCGTTTTCCGTTTTGCCTTCCTTGAGTTCATGTACTGCTTTTAAAACTGAAATGTGGAAAGTTTTTAAACATTTGATATGACATCAAGGGAAGAACAGCTCTGTTGATGGAAAAGGAACAGTAAGAAAAAAGAATCTCCTTTTTTTTTTTTTTCTTTCTGGACTGAGAACATAATAAAAGCCTAGCTGTGGTGCGATGCACTGTTATTCAGCATGTTTTCTGCCGTGAGATGACAAGCATGGAGTGGGGGCTGAGGATGGAGTTTCAGCTAATTCCATGAAACTATGTTGATTATCTGAGGTGTCAGATGTATACATGTCAAGGAGCATTTGAGTCTTCGCATCTTGTCAGATCATTTTTTAAATCAGGGTGCCTGGGGCCCTTCTCATCGGCAAAAACAGGATATAAGCCTTCCCCCCCTTGAAGATGATTATCAGTTTTAGAAGAAGTACATTTGTATACTTTCAGAAGTCTACTTGAAATGTAACCAGGCAACTCATTTGGGAAAGGAGACAAATGTCAGCCCAAACTCAAGGCTGAACTGCAATGCAGGCTTTATAAATTCTGCCTTTGAAAGTAAAGACAGTGGGTCAGGTTTTGGGGCCAGGGAAGCTGGTACAAACTAGATTCACTGCTTACATTTACACTACACAAAAGGTAGTAGATTTAACTCTGCTGTCTGGGAAAGGCAGAAGTTAAAATAGTAGATGATCTACTTTAGCCAATATTTCCTTGTATATTTCTGTTAGCTGTGTTTTTGGTAGATTATACTTTTCTGTCTCTTAGATGCACTCAGCACTGTGCCAAGTTGGTGGAAGTGCCCATGCTGCCCTTTGGAAACGCTCTGCACTCATTTCCCACAGGTAAATGACCATGCACAGGCCCAGGCCCTCCAGGAGGAAGATGTTATGTGCTACCTGTTGCAGACAGGGACTGGTGGCTTGTGCTGTCTGCAAAGAGCATTTCGTCCTTGCTTCGATTCACCCATGAGTTTGCCCAAAGGTGACTCTAGAAAATTCTGCTTTGCCTTCTTAAAAAGCTTCTGCGTGATGAAGAATCATTTTAGATTCTTGGCCAGCTGCCTGGAGCAAATTTCTTCAAGTTAATAAAATATACCCAGAAATAGCTATCTTTGAAACACCGAGGCTGCAGCACTCACAGAAGTGAGGCTTTGCTGTGCTAGTGGTAAACCAAGGTGCTGCCTTAAAACCTTGTCCCAACAAGCGTACAGGGCACCGATGCCATTCTTAAAAACAGATAATTGTCATTTTGTTTGTGTCTCTGCCTGCCATCCTCAGCCTGGGAGTGTTTGGCTGCAGCGAGGCTTCTGTTGCAGCCACCGCTGGTCCTCCTGTCTTCCAGGAGGTCTGACCTTGGAGAAGGTTGTGTTGGAAGGAGGAGGAAAAACCATGTGGGAAGCCCCAAAGGCAGAATTGTCCCTCTGTTCTCTTAGAGGCCATGCTGCCCATGCATGGCCCATGCACTGTTCAGAAGGAGGACGAGGGTGAAGAGTCCTCTCCTGCGGTGTGAGTTCTCCCATGCTGCAGAGGTTTGTTGTGACTTGTGTTATCCAGCATCCACCTTTCCTTTGACTTGTCTTGCTTTGTCAGTATGTCTTTGTACAGAAAACTGTCAGGTTTTTCTTTTAAATGCCTTTGAGTACTGAAGATCATCCCCTATTTTAAGGTTTTTTGCTTGTTAGAGCAACTGCACTTTCTTACTTACATTTCCTGCTCCCTCAAGGCCTCCTATTTACAGACAATCTGTCTCTGGAATGATTCAGGATGCTGAAGCAGTTGATCACTGTATAAATCTTCACAGGCTTCACAGTATATGCAGTAAACATGTATGAGGCTAAAACTGCCTTGTCCTGGCATCGCAGATGAGTCCTTATTAAAAAATCTGTGTTTAGAAAACATTAGACCTTTTCATTTGGAAACTGGTAGAAAACACTAAAACTGGTTGTTCAAAATGCGACATTGTCTGAATTTATTGTTCACGCTGCTCGCCACACTGACAGGCTTGGAGATGGACATCTTTTATATCTCCCCAGAAAAGGCACTTAAACCAGCAATGAATTTTTGAATTTATCCACAGCAATACAGCCTCCAGAGTGCTCCATGAAGGTGGAACCAGACCAGGATGAAAGACCACACCATGAGGGCCAGCAGCGATTGCAGCCCATCCTGAAGCAGCAGAGCCAGGAAGAACAATAGGAGCAGGTTGCATCTGGCAGCCACAGTACACGTCTCCTCTCGCGCTCATGAAATACGCAGCTTGCTTTTCTTTGTCGCAAGGCTCAGTTGCACCTACCTGGTCTTTTCCCAGGCAGGAGAACCCCAGGGCACAGGACAATCTTGTTCGCTCCTTCACAGTTCTCCTTATCTGGTGAGAATTTCAACCACTAGATTAAATATTTTGTGAAAATGGAGACGGTACTAAAATTGCTGACTAATTTTGCAATGGTTATTAAAAGGACACCTAGGCTACCTTGGAAATTGTGATCCACAAGTAACAACCTCTTATCACTTCAGGTGGCCACACAAAAATAATCTTATTAAAGAATTGGTCAAATAGAGAAAACTCAGATCCTGTGGTGTGAAAAAAACCCTATGGAAATGTTTCACATGACCACATACCCTTTAGCACTGATTTCTTGCATTTAACTCTGCCAGGGTCATTCATAAAAATGCCCATGTGACACCTCCCTTGCGTGATAAGCCCTGAGATGACTCCACAGTATTTCTCTTAGAGGTGTGGGAGTAAAATCTCTGTCCACTAAAGGGAAAATACAGGGATCAGTGGTGGGCAAAAGCAACATGGATGAGTTATGCTTTGTGTGCGTGCTCTAAACACCATTTAAATGGTGTAAAATAATTTGTGCTAGTTCATTCAGCAGCAGGAAAGCAGAGGAAAACACAATCTTAACCATCAACACAATCTAGCTGCAAATGGTTTACGCTGATGCTGAGAAATAATATGACTGCTTTAAAGGCAGCATTTACCTGTTTAGTAAATGGGAAGTAGCTGTCAATTTGGATGTTCTCAAGTGAATTTCTTGAAATGTCAACTATGGATTTATTATTACTAACAATTTCAAACTGGTGTTGATCACTTAATATCATCTATCAAGTATTTAAAATTGTGTATTTATTTTTGGAGTCCAAATGTTTGTGCAATATTAATTTATGTATTTCAACTTTTATTAAATAAAAAAAGAAAGACAAAAGAAAAAATGCCAACAGAAAGAGCTTTCTGATGTGATACCTTTCAGGAAAATGGAGAATAGGAATCTTAAAGACTCAAGAGCGGTAAAACAAAGGGGATCCAAAAATCTTTGTTTACAAACATATTCCTCATTTTTTAATATCCATTGTATTGGCATAATTGGAATTTTAAAATATCCATAATAGTGGTAAAATTAGTATTCTTTAACATACACTAAATTGGCAAAATATTTTTCATCGGTGATGATTTCTGACTGCAGTTCAAAGGAGGAAACCACACAGAACACCTTGGTACCTTGAGGATGGCACTGCAGAAGTGAGTACTATCATTTGAGTCCCCCGCACCATGCCTTGATGCAGCTGCTGGGCTGCCCTGTGGCAGTGTGTCCCCCTGCCAGTCAACCCACTGGAGTACTTGCTGGTGGGGACCAGGAGGCTGGGGAAGGTGATGGAGAGCAAGTGTGCATCCCAGCTCCTTGGGTGGCAGACCTGGAATGTGAAGTGTTCCTGCGACCAGTGATGGTGATGTAGTCACACTGACATAATCTTTCAGCCCAATACTGTATGGTCATTTATTCCAATACAGCAGCATCGTTTTTGTTGTGGATAAAATCTTATCTGTGCTGGCTACTTTTACAAGAAAATGAGGAAAATGCATTTCTAAGTGGAGGATGAAGCAGATGCGCAGAACATGAGTGAACCAGGTAGGAACATCGTAACAGCTCCCAAGTGAAATCGCACCTTCACTGAAGTCAGTGCAAAACTCTCAGTGAGGGCACTGAGACTCAGATTTCCCTCAGTGCTTTCCCTTCACCTATGGGAAAAGCCAACGCAGCAGCAGCATTGCAGGGCGACGTGCTGCTGCAGTGAATCACAGCATGAGTTGATTTCGATACCCCTTCCGATACTGTAATGTATTTATAATTTAAATTATAAACTCTGGGGATCAAGTAC
>WHYT01016707.1:233258-263190 GCA_009806455.1 Tetrax tetrax
TCTCCTCTCGCGCTCATGAAATAGGCAGCTTGCTTTTCTTTGTCGCAAGGCTCAGTCGCACCTACCTGGTCTTTTCCCAGGCAGGAGAACCCCAGGGCACAGGACAGTCTTGTTGACTCCTTCATAATTCTCCTTATCTGGTGAGAATTTCAACCACTAGGTTAAATATTTTGTGAAAATGGGGATGGTACTAAAATTGCTGACTAATTTTGCAATGGTTATTGAAAGGACACCTAGGCTACCTTGGAAATTGTGATCCACAGGTAACAACCTCTTATCACTTCAGGTGGCCACACAAAAATAATCTTATTAAAGAATTGGTCAAATAGAGAAAACTCTATTTGTGGTGTGAAAAAAACCCTATGGAAATGTTTCACATGACCACATACCATTTAGCACTGTTTTCTTGCGTTTAACTCTGCCAGGGTCATTCATAAAAATGCCCGTGTGACACCTCCCTTGCATGATAAGCCCTGAGATGACTCCACAATCTTTCTCTTAGAGGTGTGGGAGTAAAATCTCTGTCCACTAAAGGGAAAATACAGGGATCAGTGGTGGGCAAAAGCAACATGGATGAGTTATGCTTTGTGTGCGTGCTCTAAACACCATTTAAATGGTGTAAAATAATCTGTGCTAGTTTATTCAGCAGCAGGAAAGCAGAGGAAAACACAATCTTAACCATTTACACGATCTAGCTGCAAATGGTTTACGCTGATGCTGAGAAATAATATGACTGCTTTAAAGGCAGCATTTACCTGTTTAGTAAATAGGAAGTAGCTGTCAATTTGGATGTTCTCAAGTGAATTTCTTGAAATGTCAACTATGGATTTATTATTACTAACAATTTCAAATTGGTGTTGATCACTTAATATCATCTATCAAGTATTTAAAATTGTGTATTTATTTTTGGAGTCCAAATGTTTGTGCAATACTAATTTATATGTTTCAACTTTTATTAAACAAAAAAAGAAAGATAAAAGAAAAATGCCAACAGAAAGAGCTTTCTGATGTGATACCTTTCAGGAAAATGGAGAATAGGAATCTTAAAGACTCAAGAGCGGTAAAACAAAGGGGATCAAAAAATCTTTGTTTACAAACATATTCCTCATTTTTTAATATCCATTGTATTGGCGTAATTGGAATTTTAAAATATCCATAATAATGATAAAATTAGTATTCTTTAACATACACTAAATTGGCAAAATATTTTTCATCGGTGATGATTTCTGACTGCAGTTCAAAGGAGGAAACCCCACAGAACACCTTGGTACCTTGAGGATGGCACTGCAGAAGTGAGTACTATCATTTGAGTCCCCCGCACCATGCCTTGATGCAGCTGCTGGGCTGCCCTGTGGCAGTGTGTCCCCCTGCCAGTCAACCCACTGGAGTACTTGCTGGTGGGGACCAGGAGGCTGGGGAAGGTGATGGAGAGCAAGTGTGCATCCCAGCTCCTTGGGTGGCAGACCTGGAATGTGAAGTGTTCCTGCGACCAGTGATGGTGATGTAGTCACACTGACATAATCTTTCAGCCCAATACTGTATGGTCATTTATTCCAATACAGCAGCATCGTTTTTGTTGTGGATAAAATCTTATCTGTGCTGGCTACTTTTACAAGAAAATGAGGAAAATGCATTTCTAAGTGGAGGATGAAGCAGATGCGCAGAACATGAGTGAACCAGGTAGGAACATCGTAACAGCTCCCAAGTGAAATCGCACCTTCACTGAAGTCAGTGCAAAACTCTCAGTGAGGGCACTGAGACTCAGATTTCCCTCAGTGCTTTCCCTTCACCTATGGGAAAAGCCAACGCAGCAGCAGCATTGCAGGGCGACGTGCTGCTGCAGTGAATCACAGCATGAGTTGATTTCGATACCCCTTCCGATACTGTAATGTATTTATAATTTAAATTATAAACTCTGGGGATCAAGTACCGTGTCTTTTCATATGTCATTCAATATGTTAATGTGTTCCATAAAGAACAGGTACATTCACAGAAATAAGTGCCTCCTTGTTTCAGATACACTTTGTCCTCGGGTTAGAGATACATTATCAATACAATTTTTGCACAAATAATTGTTTGTTATAAAGCAATATAAATACTTCTGTGGACCCACTTGTGAGAGACTGTGTTGAATGTTTGTCCCCATCACCTGGGACCTACATGTGTGTTGGACACAGGTTCTTCTGATTCATCCTCTTGTGTCCCTGCTCATCAGCCATTTTCTGTCTATCTGGTCAGCACCAGTAAACGTACACTTGCTTAGTTATCTCCCAAGCATGGTAAATACACTGGGATGTAGAGGTGAGAAAAACCTCAATGGAGGTAAAACAATGATGGAGAGACTTAAATTTCAAACCTCAATCAGCCAGATCTACTCAGCCACAGAATATGTCTCAGGAAATTCTTGGTGAGCCAACACGCAGACAAACTTAGAAAGCCTCCTAGAGAACCTAGCCTTTTCTTCTGGGAAATTATAACTTCTTTATCTGTCTAGGGAATCAAGGGAGGTGTGGAGTGGAAAAATAATAGTACGGCAATGTAATGGTTTGAGATGGATGACACTGTTAACCATAATGAAAAGTCAGTGTTACATTCATACCTATAGAAATTTGTGTGTGTGCATCTGTGTGGGGTGAGGGGGAAGAAAGAATGAAATGTAAAAATACAATTAATTTCAGTAACCTCCACAGATATGTCCCTAGGTGACATATATATTACATATATATATTCCCAGACAACAAGGAATATGCTACAGATTAGAACAATGTATGATGCCCTTTGCTTTTGCTCTGCTTTTGCATATGCCCGCAGTCAGTAGCTCCTCACCTTCCCAAGAGCTCAGAGTTAGGCTCTGCTGGTGTCTCCTCAGTCACAGAATCATAGAATCGTTAGGTTGGAAAAGACCTTTAAGATCATCAAGTCCAGTCATAAACTGCCAAGTCCACCACTAAACCATGTTCTGAGTGTCACATCTACACATCTTTTAAATATCTCCAGGGATGGTGACTGAACCACTTCCCTAAACAGCCTGTTCCAATGCTTGACAACCCTTTTGGTGAACAAATTTTTCCTAATATCCAATCTAAACCTCCCCTGATTGAGGCTGTTTCCTCTCGTCCTATCACTTGTTACTCAGGAAAAGAGACCAACACCCACCTTGATACAAGCTCCATGCAGTCCATGTAGGTTCACAGCAAAGATGCTCATTTTCCACATCACTCCATCCTTGGTTCTTGCTTTCTGTTTCACCTACAAGATCACCCACTATGCTCTGGTTTTTTTTTGCCAGCTTCGTTCTCTTCTGTCCCTCTTGCAGCTGGTGCTCCATCTCTAATTTTTCTTGCACCTCTCTATGGCTCTGCTTCCATTAGCCAAAACTGCCATCCCTCCTCAGTGGTGCAGAAGAAGTGATGCCCCTGTGCATCAGGTAATCTCAAGCAGCTTTTCCTCCTGCATCTCCAGAGCGTCCTTGATTGGGACAGCTCGCTGGTATTGGCTTCATCTACTCCTTTTGCACTAACATACATGGACATTGGAGGAACCATCTGTCTGTGTGTGAAGTTACCTCCTCGTCCTCCTTCCCCTTCACCTCTCCACACCAGTGTCCCTGGCTGTGTTATTCTCCAGTTTAAATTGTAATCCCATCAGGGCAGGCAGCTTTGTCACTGGGGTGTCTCTGGAGTACTACGGCGGACCTCTCCGGCTACTTAGAAATTATCAAGCACAGTATTTTTCTCCACACTTCCAGGCATTGTCCTAGCCTTGTAAAAATAGATGCTTACCAAATATAAGAAATTAAAGCAGCCTCACAGGAAAGAAAGCCCGGAGCACCCCAGGCAGGGAGCCCCCCCTGCTGAGGCCCGATTTGAGCATTAGAAGGCGATAAGCAGGGAGATGCGGCGCGGAGCCACGCTGGTCTCCTGGTGGTTTTGTTGTTGTTGTCGCAACACGGTGGTGAATATCCAGACTTGCCAGTACGTCAAGGAACAATCTCTTCCTATTATGCCAACTCGAATGCTAAACCAGCTTACAGTCACACATCTGCATGATCCTAACCTTCCCTCATTACAAACACAGTGGGGATTTACTTGCACCACGCTAGCTTTGCATGGAGGCCTGTATTTTTATCCAGCAAAATCACATATTGTTACCTCCATATGTACAGTGGAAACAGCATGAGTAATGGAAGCTTTAATCCTCATTTTTCAAAATTAGATTATAGTTTTACCTTCACTTTCTCTTAGTTTTTAGATCCCTCCCGACGCTGAGCATCGAAGACACCGCTCTCCCTCTAATCCCATTCTGTGGCTGCTCCAGTGGTGGCTGGCTAGAAGGGGTTACCTATGCAGATCCAGATCCCGGGAGACTGCATGGATCACCTTCGGTCAGCTTCCTCGTGTCCCTTGAAGTATTAGCTTAATCGGAACAGATAAAATAAATGCCATATAACATAGAATTAAATTAAAACCTATATGCAACAACAAAGATAGTATTAAGACATATCCATCATGCCTCTCTATCTCTGCACTTGCAGATAAACGGAGAGATTTATAAGAACTATTCCAGTGCTAAACCAGAGGCTGGCAATATTGAATTAAGCTGCACATATTTGTCAAAGCCTTTCCCCAAAGTTGCAAGGTCTGCACAGTGCGGTCTCTTCTACCTCCCGCCACGCTCTGGAGTGAAACCCATTGCACAGTATAATGCCTGCCAGATCCTGCCCTAAGGTACAAGGCAGAAATCGTTGTGTGCTCTACTTGGCCACCTCACAACCCGATTACATATTTTTAGCTGGAATACACGCTCAGCAGTGCTGCCGTGTAGTCTTCCTGAGGATCGATTAGTAAATTCCATGTAATTGTTGCAAAGTAATTATTCCTTGAACTGTAGTCTGCTAGGAAGAACTAAATATTCTCGTGTAATCATGGCAGCATAGTTAAAGTTGCAATTAGCTGCCATTATTAGGTCTCCTGTAACGATGACTGGGAAACCTCCTTTGGCCTGAAAATTACCACATTTATGCTGATAGGAACAGAGAATAGTGCTGAAAATTTTGAACATTCTGTGCCAAACTTGTCTTGAATTAAATGGAAACAAAAGTCACCTGATTGAAGCACCCTCACTAGTAGGAATGTTACGTTTTCATGCACTAATTGTTGTTGTTTGAACTGCAATATCTAAGCTGCAGGGTGGATTTGCATCGAAGACCTGCAGACCCCTTTATGCTAACTGCTTTACAGACACTGAATAAAATGATGATCTTTGCCTCAAGTATCTTATTACACAAATAAGTGTAAGTATTTATAAGCTACAATGAATTTTTGGAGGAAAGTATATGTTAAACAATCTATCTCACATGTGTAGATATATATATAATGTACAAATATATACGGTAGCAGAGTGTGCTTTCTCTGAACTATTTTACCTTTGTCCTGTTCATCTCTTGGCATAGAACCACAGAATGGTTAGGGTTGGAAGGGACCTTTAAAGGTCATCTAGTACAACCCCCCTGCAAGGAGCAGGGACATCTTCAACCAGATCATCTACAGCAGAACGCTCTGGTGCTAGCTGAAAGGAGGTGGGGACGGTGTGGGTCAGCCCTGGGATAGGAGTCAGGTCACGCAGGTGTGTGCCTTGTGCTTGCCCTAGGTGTGAATTCTTGGCCTCACTGACCCATTTCCAACATAAACCGTTGCGTCCAGAGACCAGCCTTTGCTTGTCAGTGTTGTACTGGGAAATGAAGACTACTTCCAGGTTGAAATTTCTTCTCCATCCATAAAGGGCAGCTTGTGCCTGTCGTGTGCTCTTAGTACTGTACACCTCCCTGTCCATTACCTCCGAGAAGAGTTTTGTTGCTCACTGCCACTTCTATACATCAGAGCTTCCCTAGCAAAATGTACCGAAATCTGCCCTGTTTGAATTTTGTAAATTGCATTTAATATTCAAAATCCAGGTGTGCGGTGGGGAAGCCAGATGCATGTCTTTCTTGCAAATCTGCCGGCATGGAACATGGCCACCCAGGGGACTCTGTGCTGCCAGCGACGGTGGGCATTGGCCTTTCTGTGCTAGGGTCCTCCTGCCTTTGCTCTTCCTGGGCATTTTGGGGTGTTTGAGTGCTTCTTGGTGGCTGCCAGTGCCTCAGCGGTGGTGGTTGGCCAGAGTCCCATTCTGACAGAGTCTTTACCACCCCCCCCCCCCCCCCAGGCCCTTTTCTCTCTTAGCCCCCTCTGCAATTTTCACCTGCCTTCCAATATTCCTGCCTTGCTTCAGCCACCTCCACAGAGCTCATTCCCTCCCAAAACAGATGAGGTAGTGAAGGCAGCCCCATGGGCAGCAAGCACATCTTTTCCCTCACCTGCGAGCGTGACTGAACCATTGGGTCACAGCAAAGCCCCAGAACCTGCCCTGCACCCTCAGCCCCCTGAGCAGAAAGGGCTGTAAAAAGCCTTTTTCTCCATGAGTTGATAGGTTTTCAGCCAGGATCACCCATGGATCCTTTCTGTGGGATTTGTAAGCTGAGCTCTAATTAAATTAAAAAGCCAATGCAAAAAAAAGAGGAAAGTCGCAGAGTTTGAATGAAGAGGCCTCAAGAAAGCTGATTGCATATTTATTTTGCTCTATCAGACAATAAGAAAATCAAATGATTTAAACAGTTGATGTGTTGTGAAAACACATCCTGTCACAGCTGGGAGGTGGATGGAGTCCTAATCACTCATTTCCCCTCAGTGTCGTTCCCCACTCTCTGTTCACTGTGACGCCGCAGAGTTTGGAGTTTAATGTGCTGGTGATTGGAAGACACTTCTCTCAAGACAGATTTCTGAGAGAAAGTGTCCTATTGTGTTTTCAATAATAAATATATGAGATAAGGCCATGAATTTTTGGTATACTACTTTCGACTTATGCGTTGTCCCCTTGGTATATCATGAGTAGGTTTTGTTTACAGCTTCAATTTTTCACTCATATCCTGCTTTTCTTCCCCTCCTTTTCTCTTTCCTCCTGTTCCTTCCACTTCTCATCCTCTTTTCTTTCACCTTCAAATCCAGCATCCTGGGAAGTTCAGTGAGCATATCTTACTACCTATTATTCATGCAGGTGTCTTACAGGACCCTTTCAAACATGCTGCGAGGAATCGAGTTCACTCTTGGGCAGAGGTTTCTGAGGAAGGTGACTTTATTACTCGGATGCACTCTGCAGAATATAGATAAACTTCAGTGCTCCCCTCTGACCCTCTATTCCTCTTCCAGCGTTCCCAGCATAGAGAATTATCTTCATTAACAAGTTCAAATCACTACATATTTGCAGCATCAGTGGTCAACGAGTGCACGTTTCACTCGATCCACGAGATGAGCTAAATGGATAAGTTACTTTCACTGGTCAAAACCATCCTCTTCCCTTAATGGAACAGCTTAATTATTCCTTCCTTCTCCAGGTCCTGGGGGACAGATTATTGAAGACAGATGGGCGCAGAAACGTGCATACATTAGCGTGAGACTGGATGCAGCCGTTAGGAGGCTGGAAGTGCCGACAGCTGCCTGGTCGCATCCAGACACCAGGGAAATTGCCTGAGCCTACTGAACATGTGCGCGGTGCTGGTGACCCTGTGTCATTCTGATGCCTTCAGGCAGGGGCCTACGATGTCACATGTGTGCACACACTAAGTCCTTGTAGACTTCTCTGCATGCATCAGACTTGTACAGATGTGTAATCACACAGGTATGACTTTTAAAGAAGTCATCTGTTTGCACCACTGCTGTGTTCTCCCTATTGCTCTATGACAGCCTTTTAAAATTGATGTTATTGTCGTCTCTTTTGCTGCCACTAGTTTCCCTCCTTCCTGCAAAGTCTCTAAAGTGGCTTGTCTGGAAGGCGGCAGTGCCTGCTGGTGGCAGGGAAGGCAGCCATCAACCTCTGCAGAGCCCAGCCTAGGAGGGGAAACTTGATGCTACGTTCAGCTTTTGCAGGTAGGTTTTGAGCTGTGCAGAGTGAAGAAACATTATATGAATATTTCATGTTTATTGGGAAATGCAGAGCGATGATAGCTACAGACTGATCCCTGCCACAGCAGGCAGGACCTCTGCCATTCTGGTCCCAACACTAATACAACATATGTCATAGAACATTAGAATCTTTAAGGTTGGAAAAGACCTCTAAAATAATCAAGTTCAACCATCAACCTAACACCACCATGTCCACTGAACTATGTCCTGAAGTGCCACGTCTACCCATTTTTTGAACACACTGTCCTTCAAGTTTGGTAGGTTATTAAGATGGAGATTTTAAAGCACCCAGGTGATTCAGTAACAGTAATGACATTATCGGTATGGTTTATGTTTCTCAGTCCATTTCCACTATTTAAAACTTGTGAAATTTTGCAAATTACGTCCTTGGATGCCTCACTTGATCAACGATGATAACCATCACTTGTGTGCAACTGGTACAAAGCTCGAGTGATGTTGATCACACAAATCATCCCCATGCTGTGTTGGTGACTAGAGACACCCACTTCAATGTCTCAAATACTCACCTGACTTGAGGGGAACCCAGCTATCCAGGTCTAACAGCTTGGTCATTTATGCTTCAATTCTTCTCTATAAAAGAATAATTGTGCTTTGAAAGTGCAACTATTGTACATATAATTGGGATATTAAGTACATCAATTGCATTGGTGAGGGGGTCATGGTTTTTCAGGTTGCATCTCAGGAGTCAGGAGTCAGCTCATGGCTGAGCGGTGTCACCTAAGAAATGTGCTTCGTGTTATCCTGTGTGGTGTGACAGAGTGACATGAATTTTTTTAGCTTTTTTTTTATTCCTTGGGACAGAGGCTACAGAGGGTCCGTGCCCTTTTGCATCTCAGTGCAACATATAAAACTGTTTTCCCAGGCTGTGACTAGGACTGGGACAAACAGCCACCAAAATAGCAAATACTCTAAGAGTTTCCTTAGCTCAGACAGTAGCTCCGCTCTTCAGATAGCAAGCAAAGCTCTAAATATAGATTGCTAGTCCTCCTTTTTTTCTTTTTTTTTTTTGAGAGAGGATCCCGTGATGAGTGGTTTCATTAATCCTCCCACAGAGCTAGTTAGAAAACTTTGAAATAAAGTCAGCTGCTGGAAACCCTGTCTGGAGTCTGCGTACCCTCATTTGCATTTTGATTTCTGTGATTTAACTGAAGGCATAGGTTGTCCCTGCCAAATATCCCTCGCCTACCGAGGGATATACAAGGTAGAACTGCCCAGAGCAGCCTGACTTATGAGGACTGCCACGGCAACACAACCAATGCATCCCTAAACATTTAGTAATAAAAAATCTGTTGTTCTTTAGTCGCCAGGATTTAACAAGCCTAATCCCTAGGAGAGGTGATAAAAATTCATTAATCTAATTAAATACTTCTTATTGCCAAAGTGACTTTGTAGAGTAGCTTTGCTGAAGGATAAGTGCAAAGTAAAATGGAGTCCCAGCAGAGAAATGTACGTTAGACTTCAGCAAGCTGGTACACGCTTCATTAAACTCATAATTATCCTTTGGTTCTAAGTAGCTGATAATATTTAATGAGTATCCAAGATAATTTAAAGAAAATGTTTACTAATGAGGAACAAACAGTGCTATGGAAAACTGATATCTGGGGTACCATAGCCATGTATCTTACTGTATCTTGTGTACTCGCTTTTGTACGAGTGATTTAAATGTTCCTTCTAAATTGTTTTACTACAGGCTGGTCGTGCTGGTTTCACGGAGATCCCCTGTGAAGTAGGAGGCATCCTAGGAAGAAAAGGACAGGCCGCGGAGCTGGTGGTGCTGCAGAGGACTGCAGGCAAAATAAATCCAAGGGGCCTGAGCACAGAGAAGGGAGAAAAGCACCCCAGGATCAGGGTCCCTCAGTGATGCCAGGGGGCTCATTTCGGCCAGGAATTCCCTAAGTGTTAACTTCTGGCTCCTAAATTGTGAAGCAACTTAATTTTTGGCTCCTTGAGAGCAGGTTTGTGTGGTCAGGGTGAACGCACTGCAGTCTGTGCAGTTTTTGTCATTAACTTTAATAGGAAAATAATTTGACTCCTGACAGCCTACACATCATCTGTTGGCAGGTGAAGCAGGATAGCCAGCCGAGCACTGGCTGAATGCTTTCCTCCAATATTCCTTTAGAGGGATTGGTTCCTTTTTCTCTAGGGATATGTAACTTCCATCTCTGAATGTTCTGTATTGGAGATACAGCGTGCATTTTCTTTGCCTTTGCATCACATAAAGTTACAGTTCTGCATCTTTCTAGTGACGATGAACAGTTGCAATCTGTATTTAAAAGATGGTGGAGGAGAAAATGAATTGTCTAGCACTGAAGTGAGGGTAACGAGGTGTAGGAAATGAACGGGTGGTGGGAAGGGGTTGGAGTTGGAGAGTGGGCTGTGCCCTGACCCTCCATCCACCTCTTGTGAGCACTTTGCTCCCACTCTCCGCAGCAGCCTGCATCTTCCCTCGCAGAGAGGAACCTCGGCAAGGCTCCCTCTCACTGGCTGGCTCCCACTCCTGTTTGCAAACCCTCTGCTTTGTGAGGTCTATTGTGTTTGCTCCCCCACAGCAGAGTGCCCAGAGTGAGCGACAGTGACTCAAATCGGCATCGCATTGTCACACCGCAGCATTATTTATTTTATACTCAGCAACAGTATGTAGCAGTCAGTGTGAAAATACCCCAACTTGGATTGCCCATGCCTTGCTTGCAGGCTACCACTTCCCTTGCGATGAGAGCTAGCTTCATTTATCACTGGTAGGTCCATTTCTGGGAGCTGGAAGTACTTTTCCTAACACCATGTCTCTTCCTGCCTGGTCATTTTTCTGAGATTACCCAACTGAAAAGATGCAAGTCTTCCTTAAGATAGAGGTGGTTGTGCCCAGTTTGATCAGGACCAAACTTTTAAGCCTCAGTACTGGGGTTCTCAGGTGAATATCATCCACTGAACTCTCTAAAGTCATCGCGTGCTTTCCTGCAGCGCGTGGTGAACTCCGATAGCAGCCAGCACTTTGAAACCAGATAGCAAACAGCAGAGCAGAAGCACACATAAATATCAAATTAATGTAGATATTGCTCACTTTCATCGTAGCAGGAAAACAGCCTCTGCTCCAAAATGCCTGCATATAGCCTTGTGTCCTGATGGTGTACGTATATTATTGCAGGTATTCTGATGCTGGAATGAAAGGAAATGGGGACTGTGTGGATTAGCAGACCACATGCATGTGCCTATTTTATGGCTGTCATTATCTTTGTAAGGTGCTTAAATGCTGCAAGTGTAGCATCCTGTAAATGGGTAGACAGATTAGATTAGATCTGCGATTCTCAGCAAGGGAGTTTATACCTGCTTGGCTCCCATGGAGGCTGAGTTTCTCTTTAAATGCGGTATTGCTAGCTATTTCCTATGCCCTTTGTCAACTGGGTTTCCAGCCAGCAGCCTCATAGGGCTTGATGCTGTATCTTTGATCTCTGATAGATTTTTCTACATAAAATCATATTTCACACCAGCTTTACAAGCTGTTATGTTAATTCAGGCTGTCTACTATCCTGGCTACTATAAATGCAATAAATACAGTATAAGGAATATACAGAGTAACACCCATCCATGCACCCACTCCTGCTCCTAAAGTAAAATCCAGGGCAAATCTCTCATGTGAGGGAAGAGCAGGACTTTATTCCAGATCTGTATGTATCAGATTTTCCATTTTTTTTTTCTACTGGGGACCTGACTTCAGAGAGGTTGAAAAATAGCTGATGCTTGGACTGTAATGGCTGTGCTACTGCTATATACCACAGCACTTCGCTGAAGCTGACTCTTGTTCAGATGCACTGGCAGAGTGCCTGGACATGGCTTTTTGTTGAGTGTATTGGGCTTGGAAGCAGGAATTAGGTAAGATAACTCTTTCACAATATTTGTAAGCTTTGCAGTCAGCCGCTGGCTGTAAAGCAGGAAGAGCATCACTCTAACAGCTGCCTTTCCTCTGTTTGACAACAGCATTGCAGATGTGGTTCCTATCCTGCTGCACAAAAGGTGCCAACCTGGTGAGCAGCCACCAGTTTATCGAAAAGAAATGGTCTGTTCACATTGGGAGAACACAGGCAGAGGAATGAAAACAATTTATGTGCCTCCTCTTGGAGACAGGGAAAGAGTCGTAGAACTGTCCTAGCCACTGAGAAGTTGGTTCTTTTCAAAACCCAAAGCACTCCTCCCATTTAGCATCTTACAGCTGAACAGGTATGGTGATGAGTTTACAGCTACCGTGAAGGGCAGAATTAAGTGTAACAGTGATGTGAGCATCAGAGCTCAGTGTAATATCGCGTCACCTTTGTGAAATGCAATTATTCCAGATCTCATTTTTAAATAGTTGTTTTTCTCAGTGTGAAAGCTAAATCATATAACATAACAATGTTATTCATAAAGATGCAAGTTTCCTGTTCCCAGAAAATTTCCTTTGATTTTAAAGGAGAAGTCATACATAACCAAACCTTTTCTTAAAATCTACAAGGACTGCACAGAGCAAGAGCCAAAAATCCCTGCAACAAGCCAGCCTAGGGGAGTGAGACTAAAAGGAACATCTTTTCCTCTTGTTTCATGTAGACACTTGAGGTGAGGGGGAACACGGTTTTAGAGCTTTCTGGTGTGTCCTTCATGGTACCTCTATTTTCCTTTCTGCACTAAAGGTAGTTTTAGTGAGGGAGTACTGTGTATTTAGCATCAAAGTAGGCTATGATTAGAGGCTTGGGGCCTCATCCTGCCCATTACTCTTAATTCAAGTTCTTTCAGTGAGGGTACCCTCGGTGATTGTGACTCTTGTCTTAAAGTATCTAAAAAGACAGAACTATTGCCCTGTCCTGCTGGAAACTGGAGCCTGGTGAAGGGTTGTTCCTGGGTGGATGCTCCCGGAGGGGCACAGGGTGTGCTCTGCCCCTTGCCTGTCCTGCTGGCACCGGCCGGGCTGGTGGGACAGGAAGGCTTTGTGCGGGCTCTTTGTGTGATGCCCACCTCTGCTCACATGGAAAAGCAGCAGCAAAGATGACCGAATCAGGGAGTTTGTGGAGATACAGACAAACATAGAAAGAAAAAAAGGGATTTCTGGATTTTTTTGTATGCTGACATAAAAAAAATACACCAGAGTTTCAACTCTTCCAGGACGAAGTACTGCACCTAAAATACCACCAAACTGAAATTTGATTACAGTAATAGAAACATAAGGAAAAAATAATAGAATATTAAGAAAAAGTAGAAGCTTCAGGTGAGGAATAGATCCGTCTTACTACCTTGTGAATTAATTCTCATGCATTCTTCGTAGTTCAGTGTATAGTATTTGACTCCCACAATTGAGACTTAATGATAAAACTACCAAAGTTTCAAAGGTAACCTCTAAAAGCACTTGTCTTTTCAGCAGGACAGGCTGAAGGGAAAGACTTTCTCCTTAAATAATTTATGAAGAGCACATATTAAGTATCCAATGTATGCCAGGTAATTGTACTGAGATACTAGGTTTTCACACTAGGTAAACAAATAACTATAATGGACATCCAATTGATTAATGGTTAGCTAAAAGCACTCATGAGTGGTGGCCTTCAGTTCCAAAACCCAAAGTGTTTTCGTGCAGAAAAGAGTTGCTGTGTCTTACGAGTAGCCAGAAGGTCATAGGTTTTGCTGAGATGTGAACCAGAAGCCTATAAAAAGGGACACCACGAAAAGACAGAGGATGCTGATGTGGAAGATGTTCTCACGCTATTCAAATATTAAAAAATAGAGCGGGAGATTGTCTGTGTGCTAAACAGGGTGGGAAACTTGATTTCAGAGCCCCATCTCTGAAAAGTTTGAGCGGGAAGGAAAATGCACTGGTTATGTCCACGCCATGGACAAGGGCAATGGTGCACAACATGCTGTGTTCATCCACTTGGTATAAAGTCTGCCTGTGTAAAGTCTTTGTGTAGCAAAGGAACTAGGTTTGCAGAAATAAATTTTGAGTGTCTGCATTTCCCTCCATTCAAAATTTTATTCCTTTGGCCAGGGGGATGAGGAGGGGGCAATGCACCGAATACTGGATCACACTCCAGAGCCCAAATGCTCTTCTCGGCCCCACCACCGGCTCCTTGAGCAACTCTGGGCACATCAGGAGGCAAACCAGCCCCCCTGCCTGCAGCCTGGGGCTAGCGCTTCTGCACTGAGTCCTGGGATCCACTGGTCAGCGGCACTGCACCAGCCCTGAATTTATTCCATCCGTTATTAATGATGACCCTGAAGGACGGAAAGGAAGCTGCCACTGCTTCTCTTGTGGGTCACTGACATGCTGGTGAACTCAGTTTGTTTTCCAGCATCAGATGTCTGTGGCCAGAGCCCTGCTCAGTGTTCTCCTCCCTGGCCATGTTGCAGGGCAGAGGGGGGCTGGAGGGACCGGGGTGGAAGCAGGGAGCCTCTGTGCCTCGGGCGCAGGTGTCTCCCTCAACGGGTGCCTGCTGCACGCGGGCAACATACTTGTCTGTGGGCGCAAGGGTTATTGCAAGAGCAGACCTGAAGGCTCTGTAATGCTGGTAACGCATTTCATACGGAAAGCGTGTTCGTATTGTTTAAAGAATTGAGTCAAACTAACCTACAGTAGGGGTGCATTCATTTTTGCATGTAAGACTTCACACCCATTATGTCACAGCGACAGCCTAGCATTCTCTCAAATTGTTTGTAATTCAGCATTTAAAATGATACAGTGCTGTAAGTTAAGCAGTTATCAAGACCTCAATTCCGAGACACAGAGGTTCCAGGTTACAGGTCTCATGAGTTTTATTTACTTTAATTCATGTCAGCTCATTATCAACCTCATCAGGGAGCAGAGACTTAAAAGTAAGCCCGGATCAGTCATTATTCTAGGTACACACATGTGGATTAAGGGTCTTTTCATCTATACAGTTTGGGAAAGGGGGGAGTGGAAATCTATATTGTTTCACTTTCCATTATTCAAATTTGCAAAATAATTTTTAAATGAGTCAGGGAGGCCATGGAGATCACTAATAACATCTCTTGTATCAGAAGTAATTTGGTTTGTAACTCTCTATGATCAAATCAAATAATCCTTTTATACCTGACCAAAATTACTTTGTAGGGTTCATGTGCTATTTCTAATAATTATCATCACAGTGTGTCTTTGAACCATTAGGCATTACGTTATACACATTTTTATGATGAGGGTGTTAGAACTCGAGATCCGATGTCTCTTTCTGATGGATTCCCTGAAATGCAAGTACTTTTCAGCTGGCTTGTGATATGGAGACAAGCAGCCGTCCACTACTGAAATCTCTTGCAAACTACAAGTCAGCCTTCATGTCCAGAAAGATGTTGTGGTACCCCCACAGCCCCAGTTTCCTCCTTTTGCTGTAGACATCCACTCGGTCTGACTTGGCCTTACTGACTTCTCTCTATCATAACAGCCAACTCTAAAAATCAGATTACCTGCTATTTAATTGACCATTATAATTTTCATTTTGATATGTGTTGCCTCAAAGTAAGGATGCAGAATTTCTAAACTACTGCGGGAAAGTGTGAACTTAAGCTTTAAGCCCTTTTTTTTTGGTAAAACTGTGGGCAAACTTCTTAATCTTTACAAAGTTATTTCTCTGTCTCTAGGGATTTCTTGCTGCACTAAATCTTGCTGCTATGTTTCTCATTTGGGACATCATTCTGCACTGGTGGAGAAATATGATTTTAGTTTCTTCTAGAAAGCTTTACTTTATTCAGATTTCCACATAAAACATAGTAAGTGTTGGTGTGCTAGTCAAAATTTCATAATTTATTGGCCCTGGGCTAATGAATATCAAGGTGAAGGCTCTTCACTTCTCCTTCCATTCACAGGTTGAGCCAAATCCTATAAAATAAAAACTATTTTGTAATTTTAACCACTATATTTATTTTAATGCAAGACTGACATCCCTATATGCATTTATGAGATGCATCTGTCACTGTGATACTATACCTTGCACGTTTTCGATAAGCCCCATATTCTAGGGTGCCCCCAGGATATTGCAGCCCTCTCACAGTGGCTGAGCAAACCCTGAATTCTAGGTGCCAACTACCAGGATATTTAAGCCGTATGCATGTTATAACAACGCAGGGCAAATACGAGAAACCATTACAGTGTACTTTAAAAAAGGATTAAAACTTCTTTCCAGGGGCAGGGAATTGCAGAGTTTGAGGGTCTGCCTGAGTCTGGCTCCTGTCAGCTTTACCTTTGAGTTAAATAGGCAAAGTGGCCTATTTAAAGGCAGATGTAAAAAATGAAGCAAGTAGGGAGAGATCATTTCTCAGATAATCTGGAGTCGGGCCATTCAGGCTTCAGCAGATTGTAACCGATATCTTGATTTTCACCGGGGAGTGAATGGGTGGCCAGCACAAAGTAATGAAAGGCTTTATTACCATACGGTACCTTAGAAAGCCCCTCCATTGTAAAGTGACAAAAAAAAAAAAAAAAATTGCTTAATCAGATCAGCTGAAAAAGGAGAAAAAATAACAAAGAAACTGAATTTTGCCAAAAGCCTTAAGACATGAAGAAGAAAAGGCACAGGCTGGTGCATCAGGGGTGGTTCTCTCCCTCCTGGGTCCTTTGTGGGTACTGCGCTGTTCTTCGGCTCTGTACTCATCCCAAAGCGCAGTTTTTGTCTGTGCTCAGTTGTATTGCTGCTGGGTTTTATCCTCTTAGTGGCAGAGAAGGCAAGCAGGGAACGACAGCTCCTGTAAAGGCTGCAGAGTCTTGTTACGTGAGAAAGCCTCAGCACCAGCACCTGGTGCTTGTTTTCCCTCACTTTTGGTGGAAAAGTATGCCAATGGACGTCAAGGTAGATTCTTCTCTTCCTCGCTTTCCTCCCCTCCCCACCACCTCCTCTCCTTCAAGTCTGTCTTTGTGTCATCTCTTCAAAGTACTACCTGTAAAATATTGATTCACAGCAGGCTGAGCTGCCAAGTTTAGATTTCTTTTTCACTGGCAGCAATAATAAACTACTACAGACAGTGCGGGCGCAGTACCAGCCTCATCATTGCACCACAAGCACATCGGTCTGTCTTATGCGTGACTCAACATAATGAAACAAGGACCCCGAGGTGTCTCAGAAGGAAGAGGGAACTGAGAAACCACCGTGAGGGACATCAAAGCAGCCTAAGGAGACTGCGAGTTGAGGATGTAGCAAGTGCCACCCTAAACAGTGGTAACTGCAGCTGTGTTTATTCAAAATAACTTGTCAGAAAAAAAACAATACAATAAAACAACTAGTGCCACTTGAGACTAGAAATCTAGAAAAAACAAACTCACTCCTTCCTCTGTTCAGCTGAAAAACAGGAATACCACCCACTCCTAGCTATTTTCATAGTCTTTATGTTGTTGAAAAAAAAGTGTCAGGAATGATTACAGGGAGGTAAAGAGACCCTCAATAGCTTATGGCAGTGCTATGAAAATTGTGCCTGGTGGGAAAGGTAGATCGACGTATGTGGCGTATGAAATGTATTCCAGTCTGATCAGAGGCAAGGCTTTCTTGCCTTATGAGCTATACAAAGAGTAAGGCAGAGGGCTTGGTGTAAGCCGGGGTCCCACGCTGGCACTTTCCCCTTTGGTGTGTGCTTGCTGGAGTGCTCAAAGGCTCAAGTAATAAAGCCAGACAAAGGACAGATGTAAAATGTCCTTTGTAAACAGCGAGGGTTTAGGGATATGCTCAGGAAAAAAAGCTGAAGCAGGATACTCTTTTCCTTAGGCTAGTAGGCCTAGTGCATTACTATTTTGATGAATATATATATATATTTGTATTAATATAAATTTGTTTATATTTGTATTTTCACTCAACTGTGACTGCTTTTATTCTAAACAGTTCTCAGGTCAAAGAAAATTGGAAAATGTCATATGAGCTCTTCCGGTTTTTGCTGCCACTTGCCACATTTAAGAGTTTGAGGGAAGGGAAAGCAAACAAGCAATGTCAATAAGTCGATAGGGAGAGGCAACAGCTCTAGCTCTGCATTCTTGTTTTACTGAAGCTTTCAGAAAGTGATGGAGGCTGTCTTGGCATCCCCCAATGAAGCTAGGAATGGTTGTGGTCACCCGCAGATTTCACCACAGGGATCCTGGGGCCAGAATGTGTCTTTGAGTCCAGAAATGACAGTTCTTCCAGTTTTCATCTGCTCCCTTGAACTTTCAGGGTTACCATCCTTTGGGAACCCCTTCCAGCATCAGACTCAGATAAACCAAGGAGCCGCTGCTGCAACGTGGCCAGTAGGTTGGAAATTTGGCTGTGTTCAGACGCTAATACCTGAGGGGCTTTGGAAAGCACTGAGAGGAGGGGTATCCCCAACTTTAGATACCCTCAGATGCCTGTGTCCAAGCCAGCCAACCCAGGCTGGGCTGATGAAGACGAAGAGGTGCTTCCAGAGTGCACCGTTTAGCTGCTGCCCGAGGGAGGTACCCAAAAGCTGTCAGATGCACTAATGTTCCTGTAAAAGTCTGGGTTGGTTTAAAGTACTCAAACATTGCAATTTGTGTGCCCAAAATAGCAAAGTTGGCTTAAGAATATTAATGTTTTAAAAAGAGCACGTTTAAAGGGCTTATTTACTTTCAAATATTTTGCAGTTTTAAGGTGGTCTGAGATCACATTTCCAGCTTCCCTCCATGGCTGTAAGCCCTGGAAAGACACTTATCCCTAGCAAAGGCGGATCTGCTGCAAGTGTCTTGGATTCCTCCACTACCTCTGCTGCAGTCACAACTCCCTCACTCGTCTCTCATGGCGTCACCCAGTCGTGTTACCCCTGCTTCTCCTCATGTCCCACAGCCCCCTGCTCTGTCCTGGGCCCCTCGATGCCAGGTCAGCCGTGGGGGCTGCTGGTGTTTGGGGCCCCCAGCCAACAATGGGTACCTGTGCACCCATCGGGCAACCAAGGCCATGCAACATCTGCCCGCGGAGCCTGTGCTGTGCGCAGCAGCAATTTGTTTCTCTTCTTTACCCAGCTGCTAATTGTAGGAATACTGTACTTTGTGAAATCTCTCTTCTCTGGCCAGTGGGATCAGAAGTTACTAAGAAACAATGAGTGTGTAAACATGGTCTCCTTATGAACCACAGCTCATACCAAACACAAACCCACCCAGGTCCTGGGGTAAACACTCTTTCCAGGATTCAGGTCTCACCGCTAAAAAATAGTCAAGAGGTGGAGATGCTGCAGTTATAATTTCTGCCTGGCTTTGACTGGTACCGCTACATATTTGGTGTTTGGTGCAAATAATTTAGTGCCAGATTTTGTCACTGCCTTTACTGCTGAGCGGTGCAATAGAGCCACTGCCCTGCCTGCCTGAGCGGGGGTTTCTTGCTGCATCCACAGACCATTACTCACAGATGCAGCTTGTCCCAGGGGGAGAGATTGCTGCTGCAGGAAACCATCCTAGGAGAGAGCTGAGCTGTCTCATCTGCAGCACAGGAACTGCTCAGCACAAGCGGGTGCCAGCACTGGTCCTCCTGCGACCCTGCCCGTCTGTGCGGAGGTGCACAGGGTTTGTGCACAGGGATGCCCCACTCAGGTCTGCTCTGGCTGTTGTTGGGAGCAGGGAGACAGAATTGGGTCCTGCTGGGTCAGAACACCCTTCATGCAATCATGCAGCAGCATGAGAAGAGCACGGCTCCGTGACACCCATGAGCGGAGAAAGCGAGGCTAGGGACCCTGCATTTGTGCCTCTCATTTTGACAGCATTTTGGCTGAAACCTGTCCCTGGGCTGGGGGTAGCCCAGTACCTGGGTGCCTGTTCCTGTGTCTAACCAGGCCCCCAGGGTGAATAGTTGTGTGTAGGTCTTGTGTCCACTCTGGGCACAGCAATTTCACCCGTTGTGCTCTCACAGGCACAGGCTCGGTGGGGTGAACACAGTACATCCCTCTATCACCCCCCTGATCTTTTTGTTACATGTTGGGCAGAAAACTTACAGCAGCTAAAGCAACCACATGGAGATTTATTTGCCGGCATCACTTGAGCAGAATATGAGGAAGACAGCAGCTCTCTACGAAGGGATGCTCTCCCTGGTTTTGGTGTGTTCTCCTTTGGATTGTGGGTTAGAAGCTTGGGTCTTCATTTTGCATCTCGTTTGGTGGTGAGCACACTGATGTTTAGTCAGGAAAGGACGTCAGCACAGAGCCGCACAAGATGGTGCTGCTGACCGTCCTCTGTAAACTGAAGTGGAGAGCTCGATGCAAACATTTTCCTCCCCTTCACTCTCAGACACAATGCGACGCTTTGCCATCGGCAGGGTTTTGCGGAGACCTTTCTGGGGGTGATTAAATCACGTCATCGCTCCCGGCCATCTTCCTGTGGGGTGGGTGGGAAAGGGCAGTACAAGAGCTGCTCCCTCCCTAAGGCAGAGAAGGCGAGGGTCAGGGAAACGGCAGTTAGCTCCTTCCTCACATGGTGATGGAGGCGGTGGAGGAGGCAGGAGAGGTGGCCCTGAGTGGGCTTGTCACGTACTGTTTGTGCCTCACCTCTTTAGGCTGCCCCTAAAAGCAAGGATTTTTTGTTCTGCCCATGCCTCAGCCACCAGGAAGATCCTTGAGATTCAAGAGGAGCTGTTGTTGTTTACTGAAGATCTGACAGCTTATTTTTAACCCTTTGCCTATACTGTTCCCTTCTCATCGGCATACCCGGGCCCCACCGAGTGGGAGCAGGGATCCGGTGGCAAGGCAAGCGTGTGGGAGGGCAGCGATGTGTCGTATCCCTCCCGGCTGGGGACGATTGCACCTCTTGAGTGTGAGCGGCATTGAGCATTCACTACGTTTTCCTCTTGCTTTTATTTTGAAATTTCAAATTGCTCTGAAATGAAAGAAAAGAAATACTTGAGAAGTCTTGCAAGATAAAACAATTAATCCGGAGCGTTGTATTTGAAATGGAGATGTTACCTGTCTAATGGCAGGCAATGTTGAAGGCATGGTGGCCTCCACCTGTGGAGGATGGCTGCCACTTCCCTGCCTCCCCGGCAAGGAACAGCCCTCACTTTTCCCCTTCATCCCTGCTTTCCATCTCTGGTTCCGCAAAGACAAAGCTTAGTGAGGCAGGTTCTCCCTCACAAAAACCCAACACAAATAATAAAAGGAAAAAAAAGGCAGATTCCAGCCTTTTTCTTCAAGACTGCCTGACTATTTTCTTACTGCTCGGTCTTCATTCCCTGTGCCTTTCTGTAAGGCAGCACAGCAATCTGTGAGCTATTCTCCCCAGTCTGCACTTCATAGATATTCAGGGATCTCCTCTTACGACTTTTCTGGCTGGTGTCCCTGGGGGACAAAGCATCTGCACAGGCTTCTTGTAAGGATGCTGAGCCTGGGTGTAGGCATCCCATGGCTTTGACGTAGTGAGTGTGAATAAAAGAAGGAAAGGTAAATGCACGCACATAAAGAAGAGGTGTTTGTCAAATGTGAAAGCTGATAGGAACAAAGGATCAAGAAACCCACTACATACATAGGTTGCCTCACAATATTGCACCTCTACAGCAGCGTAAGATGATGAAAGATGCTGTAGAGAAACAAAAAGAAAATATGTTCCAGCAGGTCTGAAATGTTATTGTCTTGTTGCCATGGGAGTCTGGGAGCAGGATTTGACCCAAAGTGCATTTCTGGCAGGAGTTTATCCTGCGTGAAAGGTGGAACCTGCAGAAGGAGGTGATGGGGGCACCGAGGATGTACACGGTGCCTCTCCTTCCCTGAGTACCTGTTACCTGGGGACCTCTTCTGCTGTGTCCCTGAGGAGCCCCCCCAGAAGGCAGGTGCTGCCCTCCCTTGTGGCAGTAAATCTGAGTCTGTCTGCACTATTTAGCTCATACTATTTCATTTGAACCATGGTTTTGTGGGTTGTTTTATTTTTTTTTTTAAATCACCTACATCCATTTTAATTTGTGCCCTGTAATCCTTAGTAACTTAAAATATTGGTAGACAAGCACCACTTGCTTTTTCTGCCTGAGTCCTAAAAATGTTGTGATAAGAAAGTGTAATTCAATAAAATGCCCAGGAAGACAAACTCGTCAGTTGTGTCACTAACACAGTATTTGAGGGAGACTTAAATTGTATTTTGATTTTGAGAGGGAAAATGGGAAAAAGCCCTTATAAAAAGGAAGGCTGAATAATTCATAGTGCTCTTTTCTGTTTCTCTTCGTGGGATGTCCACAGACTGATCAAGACTGTAGCAATGCCATGAAGCAAGGGGGATGGCTGGTAAGGGACCGCTCTTCATGCCTTGAAAACATGACACAGAGCACATTTCCAAAATGTTCATACCCCTGACCTGTCAGGGGTACCACTTGGCTCTGCAGCCTGTTGCTGTGATTTCTTCCAGTTCTATTGATCAGGACCAGATGATGTGTTTTGCCAAATTTTCATTTGCACTCTATTTCTTTTGTTTTATTCTATGGCTTGGACAGTGCTGTCTTGCTTGCAGTTGGGCACAATATTCGCGTGGTGCTGCCTCCGTCTGCTGACAGGATTTTTCATACAATAAAGCTATCACTGCACACACTTTTCGAAAGCAGATGTTAAGAACAAAGTGTTTCTTCTTAAAATTACAGTGTTTTGGTGAGTGTGACTGGAATTTATTTTCCATATTTGGCTCAGCACAGTTCAATGAAGCGGAGTGGCAGGCCTGCGACCTGCAAATTCACTTTGTAATCTGAGATTTAATCTGAATTTTCATGCAACGTTTTCCTGATTGTACTTGCAGTGAAGAATAAAGAAAAACATTGGATTTAGCTGTGTGAATCCAGCTCCTGGGCATGCCCAACTCTCCCTTGCCGGGAGGACTTGCATGTCGTCCAGGTGCTGCTGAGCACCAAAGGCTGTGGAGATCCCAGCGCTCCATGCTAACAACTGGGCCATCTGATGACAAGACTCATCAAGGGAAAAGGAGACCAGCTCCTGCAGTCACTGAGTCCCCTCTGAAAAAGTGAAATTGCTCCAAAGGGATGGAAATAGAGACCTTTGCTTTTCCAGGTGCACCTAAAAGTCCTTGGGTTAACAACATAAGAACTAGGATCCAAGGCAAGAAGAATGAGAGGGACTTCCAGTTTCAGGACCGTGGGGAAAGTTCCAACCTGGTCAAGGCAGTAGAAATGCACTGTAAGTCTGCTTGACCTGCAATTACTTTTTTTCAGGTCAAAAATCTTAGGTCTTTTCAAGTTATTTTCTGTACCTTTCTTTCTTTCCTTAAGAATTTGTGGTTTTGTCCTAGAAAGAATAGTGTGCATAATCTTACCCCCTTTATTATCAGTTTATAGCAGACACTGAAGCTGTCTGATAAATTTAGACTTGATTCAATTCAATTCAACTTCATATTTTAAAATCTTTTGTGATTTTCTGTGCAAGCCTCATGACTGCTGTCTTTTAAATCCATTCTTGGTTTCATGTTATAGACTTCAAGATTTTGCCTGTGATTTAATTCAGAGTCTGTGTTCCTTGTTCTCCTCAGTTTTTAAAAGCTCAGGCATTCGCTAGAGGTTTGTCTTTTGTGGAGCTTTTTGGTCGCAGCTTCCTTTTTCTCTGAGAGAAAAGTCTCAATGAAGAGCTGTGATTTAAGAATTAATGCAATGGCTCTTTGCAGAAAGCATTCCAGAAAGCTCTTTTGATTTCTTGTTCCTATATGAGGGCATTTAAGGGATTTTTTTTGGGGGGGGGAAATCCTCTATTTTTGTTGAAATAGGATGGACAACACACTTGGCAGGACTGTCCTGATTATAGGGAAAAATGAATCCTAAATTTTATCACATCTTTTTTTACTCTCTTCTGTTTCTTGGGTGGTAATTGTTCTCATACTCTTTTCTTGCACACTAACAAGAAAGAAACAGCATCCAGGCAATTTCTTCTTAAATCCTTTACACCATATCTTCTTTTTCTCCCATTTGTTGACTCAACCACAATCTGTTCATACTGGTTCTACAAACATAAAGGGGTTTGCAGAGGTGCAATATATTTTTCCATAGCTAACACCCTTCCCCTGTCTTTTCCAAACTGCTTTTCTTGCTGCTGATGTTACAGACAGATGAAAACACTGTGCATTGCACTGAGAGCTTCAGCATTCACTAATATCACTAACACAAAGCTAACAGGCAAAGAGAAGTAACTGGAAACACGAACAAGTACTGGAACCATACAAGAGGGAGGAGAATACGAGAGGAAGAAAATCAGAAAGTAAAAAGTATGAAATGCCATTTAGGATAATAACTCTATGAATTAAGAAGTGGAGAGATGGCCCTTACAGATGCAGGACTGTAACTTCCAAAAGCCAGCAACTCATAATATTTGTCTTAACTTTGGCGATGAAAATAGATAGTCAGCTTTATTTTTTGGTTAAAGGTAGTTTCTATTTTGATTTTCTTGATGGGCTTATCTGCATGGGAACTTTCCCCAGTACTGCCAGTATAGACTGCTACAGTTGCACTTTTTTGTTAGAATTACTCTTCCCACAATAGGGACTTTTTATTGTTTACATTAAGACGACATAAACGAAACTGCATTATTTCCATAATTTCATGGAAAACATACTAAGTATTGCTGTTTTAGTGATCAGTTACAGAGAAGCCTAGGTCTTCCAAAATAATTCAAGGTAAATAAAATCTTATTGGCAGGTATTAAGAATGCTTGGCTGCTGGGCAATTAAATCTCTTTTTGATGAAAATGAAAAAAAAAAGACTGCTCACCAATGTCAGCTGGGGCAAAATCAAAACTTGATGCTACTAAACTCAGTGTTTCCTCAGGCAGTTTTACAAGTTGACTTATCAAGGAAAACTGTAATCCACTGCAGTGCTTGCATTAACCTGACATCCTCATAGCTGACGAACACACGCAATGAATGCCAATAATAAGAATTGAGGTTACCTTGGCTGCCAAATGGAAATTGTCTTTAGACATATGGAAAATGGCACAGGACCATAAAAAAACCAGCCCTGCCAGTTTATAAGAGAGAGTAAAGCATATGTGCAGGAGACCTTGGACCTGACTGGCTCCCACATGGCGTCAGTGAAGGTTTTGCCAAAAAAAGTGCTGAGAGAAACCAACCCCGGGGAGCTGGGCTGCCTGGCTCATGTTAGCACGGCTGGCGGGGGAATATAATTCAACTTATAACTGGATCCAGTCTCTGTATGGTTGTGACGTGATGCTGTTTTCAAGGACTTCCAGCCTTAGGTTTCTAGCTTCATAGGGCAGAGGTTGCTGACACTGAGCTCATTTTGGGACTAGGACGTTTCCTTGTGCTGATCTAGATGATGGTTACTGCCAAGCTGCTTCTAGCCCTGGGGCGTGAGTGGGAGGAGGCAGTTTCAGTGGTGGCACAAAGGGGAAGGGTGCCTGGCATGTGGGTAAGATGCCATTGGGCAGCTGGGGCAGCGGCTGCTGCTCCGTTCCCCTGCCATTCTGTGTGGGTAGGAGGTCTCCTGCCTGGCATGGGGCAAACTCCACTTTAGCCCTAGGATGGGGCAGAGAGGTTGAAAACCTGCTGACTTCAGCCTTCCCTCTCATGCTGCCCTTACTACAGCCCAGGAATTAGAGTGGAGCTGGATCCTCTCCTTATTCTCCCCCAAATATTCATGTTTTCACAAGCACAACTTGCCAGCAACATACAGTGCTCCCGCTAACTATCTGGAGATCCTGCTGCAGTCCAATGAGAATCCCCATCTCTGGTCTCCCTGGAAGTGAGCAGTGCTTCCAGCTGTTTCCTGGTGCGGAGGATGGGATGACAGGTGGCTCCGGTTGGGGACAGCAGGAACTAGGGACATTTCAGCTCATGGGCTGGAGCAGAGTCAGAGCTGGCACGGGCACCGTCCCCAGGCTGGCACAGCGCTTGGAGGGCAGTCTGCATGTTTCACTCCTGGCTCTCAAAGTGAAGGACACAAACGCACAGGCTGTTCTGAGCGTTTCCAGCATTTATGAGCTGATTGACTGCCCTTCTCTGGGAACTGGTGAATGAGCAAGGGCAGTCAGTCAATGGATTACGCTAAAATATACTTGGACTCCTCGCATCCCGTGGGTGCTCACAGACCATGGACAACATCTTATTGCCTCAGATTTTTTTTCCTGTTACGTGAAATTTGAGTAGTAATTGGTAGCAGTCACAATTTTCTCATTATTAGTGTTACTGCCTGTGTGAGACACATTTGGAAGGAGATGCAGAACCTGAACAGTTTTCAAATAGAAGCATCAAGACCTTTTGGGTTTAGTGTTTCCTTTGCCATTTAATTAACAGTCATGTTCCTAAGAAGGTGGCAAGCCCATGGCTACGTGTTGATGAGTTTTCCTGTAGTTTGTTAACCCTAGCATTGACCTGTTAAGATTACTCCACAAACCCAACCACATAAAATAGCATAGCAAAGCTGCTGCTTGCTGAGTAGCAGGGGTCTGCTCCCAGGTAGCAGGGAGTACTCTAGGCTTACACCAGCGAGACAAATTTTGCCACAACATTCATAGGGTAACAGAATCAAACATGAAACAAAGCAGAAACATGAGTACTGTGCATCTGCAATGTTAAATATTCAGCTGTTAAGACTTTTTACTCATTATGCAGTTGTAAGACAACGGGAAGAAAGCCATGGAAGTAATTCCAAGCTGAGAGAGGGTACATGTCCCTGGGACCTCTCCTCCACAAGGTATCTTCATAGTAAGCAAAAGCCACATGTAATAGTTAAAAGAATCAAAATAAATCTCTTAAACATTGGATGATTATTCAAAATGTTCTAGAGTATGTGCAGGAAGAAAGAAAGGAAGTATGGACCAGTTGGAGAGGGTCCAGAGGAGGGCCACAAAGATGATCAGAGGGCTGGAGCACCTCTCCTACGAGGACAGGCTGAGAGAGTTGGGGCTGTTCAGCCTGGAGAAAAGGAGGCTCCGGGGAGACCTGATAGCGGTCTTCCAGTACCTCAAGGGGGCCTACAGGAAGGATGGGGACAGGCTGTTCAGTAGGGCCTGTTGTGATAGGACAAGGGGTAATGGGTTTAAATTAGAAGGAGGGAGGTTTAGATTAGATATTAGAAAAAAATTTTTCACAATGAGAGTTGTAGACCACTGGAACAGGTTGCCCAGAGAGGTGGTGGATGCCCCATCCCTGGAAACGTTCAAGGCCAGGCTGGATGGGGCCCTGGGCAACCTGATCTAGTCAGGGAGGTCCCTGCTTCTTGCAGGGGGGTTGGACTAGATGACCTTTGAAGGTCCCTTCCAACTCTAACCATTCTATGATTCTATGATTCTATGATTCTATGGATTGGATGTATAGAATAAACCACATTTTTACTAGGCCAATCACTCATCTGAGACAATGTTGGCCACCAGCATGACCAAAACATAGAAAAAGATTACATTGATATGTAATAAGAACTATGCTTAGCTATTGTTCTCCTGAAACAGCTGTTGATATAATCCCTCTGCTATGCATGGATATTTCAACAGCTGGAATAAGTGTCATTGTCAGAAAGTGCGATGCTATGGCTATCTCTTGAATGGAGACAAGTGTAGGACATGTGAAAAATGGGATGGGAGAAAAGAAAATCATTGAGGCAGGGTATCGTACCAGTTCTTTTCTTAATTTTCTTGCTAGCCATCCATCCCGGTCACTTCCAAGAGACAGTACAGAGAGGCCGAGGGTTCTTTGGTCTGCAGCAGAAAAGCAACTCCCATGCTCTGCCTCAGCTACTGTGACATTTAAAGGCTGTAATTTGCGCAGTCAACAAATGCACAGGCTTCCACTCTCAGCTGGTGAACGCCAGTCTGGTGAAGTTCTTACTGCTTCCCCTTGACAGGTGGATTTCCCAGACCCAAAGTTGCCACCAGTGGCCTTGATCAGCTCCCAGTAGCGAGACCACAGTCCCATGCATTTACTGGATATCTACAAAGAGCTGGGTGCTGTGCGTGTGTGCAGAGGTTCCCCAAAGAGGGTTTCCATTTTCCATTAGCTAGAAAGACCAAGATGGCTGTTTCCAATAGAGTGGATGTTGACACCCAACTGAGTATTTTGGCAATTGTATGAAAACTGTATCTGCAGGAAAGTGATAGGTTGGGCTTGGTCCTTCTTGTGAGCCTCCACCGTCTGAGCACAGTGATTTTTATAAGGTGATTTAACAACAAAGTATTAGATAGCCCCAAGCAATTACCTGAAAGGCTTTACCACAAGCTGCCAAACATATAATCCTCTCATATGGATTATAATTAGCTATTGTTTGTTTGGCCATTGGAAAAGTAACATAGCATGGTTATAAAGCATCATTTTCTATTGGGACCTGGGGAATCCTGCTCCTGAGGCCACAGAGCCACTGCCAGCAGATCCTCTCCCACCACTGCTGCCGACTGCTTCGAGATGCTGGCAGTGGGAGAGGACCAAAGCCACCTACGGCTCCAGCTGATCAAGAAGAATGCTTTAGAATCTTCCACTTTCTTCCCATTGTTTAAGCATGATGTTCTCTTCCTCAGACACATGCTGTGTCTCTCTCATATATCGATATAAAAGCCTTAAACTTCAGTGCTATTGACTGTGGATTTTAGAGGACTCTCAGAAAATGTCTTCAATTATTTAAAAGGAAATATCTAATAATAATAGCATGCTATCTGTGGCTAAAATGATGGATATTTCTTTTTAAAATGCATTGAAGCAGAACATTGACTTGGTGGATCTATGAAGACTGTGAAAGTCACCTGATGGAGAAGGCACGTGAAGTGACCCAGCTGGTGCCAAACTCTTCCATTTGCTATATGCACATTTGGAGGGTTTTATTTGTTCTGGTGTCATGGAGTGAATGCCCACAGAGCTGGAGAATATGAAGTCTGCTCATCAAGCATACCTCTCATGGGGTAAACCCTCTCTGGCCAAGTGCTGTGGTGAACACCAGAGATCTGTGAATGAGAGCCGCAGGCTCATGTTGAAAACACCCTTCGTAACTGAATAGAGATGCTGATACAGGCTCCTCCTTGTGCCAAATTGATGATACAGGCACTCTGCCGTTTGTGATGTTTGTCTGTACATCCCCCTGGCTCTGTTCCCCCCAGGGTCAGGAGCCATTTCATGGGAGGCGCCCCAAGATGCCAATTCAATGGCGCAAAGGCTATCCAGGGCTTGGTGTATCTATGCCATCTCTTCTGGAAACATAAGTGGCTAAACCCTTATTAATAAAGAAAAGTGGAATTTAACATCACACCAGCAGTGCTTATCAGTAAGGGAAATACTGTTACCAGAAATATTGCAGCAAATGTTATTAGCAAAGGAGATAGGAGATTATTAATTTGAAAGTGTTGTGATTACTTGTCAGTCTTAAAAGAATCTTTCATAAGATTGACATACAGTAGATTGAATTAATACTCCTTCTATTAATGTCTTGATCTTTTGCAACTTCAGATTTCCCCAAATCTGGGAAACATGTAAGCATTACATCAGAAATTATAGATGTGATGATATTATTTGATTAAACATCTGGCAAACAGTTTTTAACACTGTTTAGGACAGCATAATAATAATAATAATAATAATAATAATAATAATAGTAGTAATCTGTTATTACATACTGCTGCAAACAAAGGGGAAGTGAATGCCTTTTGCTCAGAGGTTCACAGTATAGTACAGAAAAAATTAACTTTTCTCAGCAGAGTACACATTTAAAAATTTGAAGTCAGTGGCCTTGGAGGACCTTTATGCCTCGCTTGTGAACATTAAACCCCTTTTATAAGGCACTGCTGGTGAGGGCAGGGCAGCTGGGTCCCACCCCAATCTCTCGAGAATTGATGACAGTTGTCTCCTAATGAGAAAGGCACTGAAACTCTGCACCAATGTCACAGTGGAGTCCCTGCTGAGAAAATGACACCAAGGGAGAAAAAAGTTCCTCTTTTGGTAAGGTGCATGAATATAAAGAGACTTATAATTGGATTTCCTTAAAGACTTGGAGAACTAACACTCTTACAACTCTTCACAATGAAAGGAA
>WHYT01016707.1:266042-329765 GCA_009806455.1 Tetrax tetrax
GCCTTTTGCTCAGAGGTTCACAGTATAGTACAGAAAAAATTAACTTTTCTCAGCAGAGTACACATTTAAAAATTTGAAGTCAGTGGCCTTGGAGGACCTTTATGCCTCGCTTGTGAACATTAAACCCCTTTTATAAGGCACTGCTGGTGAGGGCAGGGCAGCTGGGTCCCACCCCAATCTCTCGAGAATTGATGACAGTTGTCTCCTAATGAGAAAGGCACTGAAACTCTGCACCAATGTCACAGTGGAGTCCCTGCTGAGAAAATGACACCAAGGGAGAAAAAAGTTCCTCTTTTGGTAAGGTGCATGAATATAAAGAGACTTATAATTGGATTTCCTTAAAGACTTGGAGAACTAACACTCTTACAACTCTTCACAATGAAAGGAAATTCTTTTAAATTCTATCAGTTCTCCAGCCTACATTTTTTAGAAAAGTAAGATGTACGTCTTCTGAAGAAAACCAGGAACAATGAGGTGAGAGGTATTTGCATTCACAAGTTATTCTGTGGTGGCACGTTGTCATCTTTTGTCGAAATATCACAACTTTCAAAAAGACTCCTTTGAAGCTAAAAAATTATATTTCATCTTGTTTTCTAAAAAGTTACACTGAATACACACTTTGAAATGACAACGTGAGATCTGACTGCCCTTTAGCATTGGTCTGTCACCTAAGGTGCCTGTGTTCAAATCAAGTTAATTGTGTCTTCTTTTACTGGCAGATCATGGTATATGTCCTCCTGTATCCACACCACTGGCATCCCAACATTTGGTACGAAAGGCTATCACATATTCCATTTGGAAGACGAACAAGAGTGAACTAATAAGGCCAGTAGATTTAAATAGCAATCTCTGCATTGAATGATTCCTCAAGATCAAAGTTAAAATCAATGCAGGGCTATGTGCCATACAGAATTAATACTCTACAAGATTGAATATAAGATGTTTTAAATGTCTGAGGAATGTAGCACTGAAAGACTTCTGGGCTCACTAATCAGTAGGAGGGCATGGTCCCACACTTTTAAGACAAAGCAGCCATGGTAGAATTATGAACCAAGAGACTCCTCCAGTCTAGAAACAGTTTCTTCCTTTAGGCAAATTGAGAGTAAATGGCAACAACGGTGTACAACCAGGCTTAAAATGGGCATCAGGAGTGTGCCCCAGCCACAGACTGGCATTCAGCCACAGGGCCAGATTAGGGACAGTGTGAATTAAAGAAATGTATGTGGGATTAGCGTCACATTCTCTGGGCTACCCATTCCTCTCTGTAGGTTTTCACCCTGGCCTGCACTGCTGAGTAATGTAGGAACAAATGAAAAATATTCAAACCTTTCAGTGAAGAAGCCCAGTGAGCTGCTTTGTGTATCCTGGATTTTAATGTAGTCATTGTCTTACTACGGTCTTATCTTATTAACTGCTATTTCCTCATTAGCTGAAGGGACTACAGTACCTTTTGGGAAACTTGTGAGGCCTGCTGTATTACTCTGGGAAAAATGTTTTGTAGTCTTTCAAAAATGATATATATAGGGAAGTTGGTTTTTGTTTTTATTACTTTTGGGCTTAATCCCGGACCCCTTACAGAGGCAAAACCCTGGTCTGGAGTACTTATCAGACAAAATAGTGTCTGAGCTAGCACTAGTGGCAATGACTTTGACAGCTCTCTGGTTATGATGCCCAGTGAGTGCACTGTTTTCCAAGAACATGCCCAAGATCTGGCAGAAACGTGCTGTTTCGGGACCGACTTCCTCTTAAAGAGGCATCAATTTTGCTGTAAGTGCTATTCCATTAACAGGAGCTGCAACTGATGCTCCGACTTTATGCTAATTTGGAGTCTGGAAATTGAAAACATAGACCGTTCAGCCATTAGAAATCTGCACATCGATTAGGAGATCTGATTTGGATACCTTGCCAGCTTCCCAGCTTTCATATATGACCCTGAAGAATCACAGGGTCAAATCTGTAAGTGAGGTGGAAGTTTCTCTCACTTTGCTGTGGCTCATCCAAGCAAAGGCTTTTGGCTTACACAAGGCATCTCTGTCTCACAGAAAGAAAGATTCATCCCCCTTATTTTTCCAGCAAGTGCTTTTGCTCAGCTACTGAGGGAGCCTGGCCCACTGCCTTCCTCAGCCCCCAGGTACCTTGAGCGAGGTCCCTGCTTTTATGCTACTCGGTTTCTCTAGTCCTCCTTTGCACATGGGCATGGCAGACTGGTTAGAAGGACCACTGGAGTGCCAAGCATTTCATTGCCCAAATCCCAAGGGAATCTGGCCCCATCGCTCTGTGCGTCAGTGCCTTACTTATACAGTGGAGATAACGGCGCTACCCTGTCCCATAGAGATTTTGTGAACAGAAATCTATGAATATAGTCTTTGGGATTAGCAGAAAGATGGTGATGATTTGGAGCACATAAATACTCAGATAGATCTCTTAGGGAAACAGCTGGTAAAGATATTGGGAGGGATTTAATTCCCATCTGAGCAATTAAAATGAGAAAAGGCCATAGTTCTAACTTACAAAGTAAGTAAAAGAGAGTAAAACTGAACTGTATCGGATTTTATTCTGCTTAAATGAGAAAACCTGCAGATTTTGTAATTAGGTAGTAGAATTCTCTGATACATTTCATTGCTTTTACTACCCAATGCTTTACAAAATAGGAGTCATCTCTGAGACCTGTTGTAATGGTTTTAAATAAGCCCAGTGCCAATTAATACGAATGGAAAAGGTTGTACTCAAGCAATGACAAGCCTGGAACAGTGAGACTGTTTGTGCTGTCATTTATGGAGAAACCAGTGCTGAAATATCTGCAGCAGAACTTGCTTGAGATTTAAGGAGGAATTACGTAGCCCACTAGTGTTCCTGTCTCTAAAGGTCAGCTGTGGAAACAGATGGTCAGGAGAAACTGGCTAGAAAACTTATTGCAGTGGATATTAGAAATGAAGAGGCTTTTGAATCAGCAGAACAGGAGGTACAAATACATTGGCTTGTATCAGGAACCGGGTGGCCAGCAGGAGTAGGGAAGTGATTGTGTCCCTGGACTCAGTGCTGGTGAGGCCACACCTTGAATACTGTGTTCACTTTTGGGCTCCTCAGTACAAGAAGGATGTTGAGTTGGTTGAGTGCGTCCAGAGAAGGGCAACGAAGCTGGTGAAGGGTTTGGTCTCATGAGGAGCAGCTGAGGAAACTGGGATTGTTTAGTCTGGAGAAGAGGAGTGGACACCTCATCACTCTCTACTACTATGTGAAAGAAAGTTGTAGGGATGTGGCTGTTGGTCTCTTCTCCCAAATAACTTGTGATAGGACAAGAGGAAATGACTTCAGGTTGCAGCAGGGGAGGTTAAGATTGGATATTAGGAAACACTTCTTTATTGAAAGAGTGATCAAGCACTGGAACAGGCTGCCCAAGGAAGTGGTGGAGTCACTATCCCTGCAGGTGTTCAAAGAACGTGTAGATGTGGCACTTCAGGACATGGTTTAGCAGGCATGGTGGTGTTAGGTTGACGGCTGGACTTGACGATCTTGGAGGTCTTTTCCAGCCTTAAAGATTCTATGATTATATGATTATGACTTCTGATCACAGCCTGCATTACTCCATTTCCACTCTCCACACGTATCTTCTGTATGATACTGTGAGTCTAAGTCAAGCGAGTGGACACCCTTGCTATGCTGAGACACTGAAATCTCATGGCACCTCTTCTGCCCCCATGGGATGGGGAGTGGAGTGGCTTGTACACCTGGGACCTCAGCTCTGTCATTGCACACATCTTCCCTCGGTAGCAATGCCTCAGGTGAGCAGAGCAGTTCTGGTGATGGTCACTTGTGACCTGTGCCAGGTCTCAGCACATGTTGCCTCTGTGGCTGTTAATGCCATGGAGCTCAGATGGCACCAGCTGCCAGGACTCTCTCTGCGTTCCGTTTATTTAGGCTTCAAAAAGGGTATTTCTTAATGCACTCCTCTTTTTTTTTTTTGTTCTTATGCTTTCATATACTTCCACTCTGAAGCCTATTAGCTTATATTTATTAGAATTGAATTTTTGTTTTGTATAATCGATCTTTGCTATAATACTGTCATTGTGCTGGTATTGAACAAATCTTAATTCCACCACTGCTTATTTCTTGACCTATGGAGAGCTACAGTGTGTGGCTAGCACTCATTAAAGCTTATCCATGAGCAGTTTAGCTTGCTGCTTGTGTCAGTCCTAAGGTTAGTGAGAGGGTAGCAGGACAGAGTCCAGTGAGCACAAAGGAGTAGAGAGGACCATTTTCAGGCACTGTGAAAAACAAGAGTGCACCGTATCCCACTATGGGAACTGAGTCCAGACAATGCGTAGGGTTGACTAATTACGTATCTGCATGATGCTAGACACTGTACAGATGTACTGTACCTTTCTCTAAGCCCTCACAGCCAATGGCCCTTGTACCATTCCAAGCCTTTCACAATATTTCAGTTACAGGTGCTCCCAACTCCTCTACACAACCGCAGATCTTTTCACCTCAACTGCACATCTCTAGACAAATGCTATTTAGCACTCATTTTCCTGCTAGAAATTATTTTACTGGCCTGTCACTGACCATATTACTCCACTTTGCATTCCTCTATTGGTTTCATCTTCTCTACCACATCAAAACTAAACTACTCAGCTTGGTATTTAAGGTTTTTCTTACCCATTCCCTCCTGTGCATCAGGTGTACGTACCATTCCCTGCTGTAAGCCCAGTTCCCAGGTCTGCCTAGACTACCAGCCTTCATTGCTTAGTTGCTACACTTCTAATAAGGATCTTCACAGTTTTCTTGAGCTGCCTCCGCTCCTGGCAGAATCTCTGGAAACACTGCAAAATTAAGCGTTCTCTTGTCTCCACGCCAACAGGATCCCTACACAGATCTGGACAGTGGGGAAAGCGCTGCTGAGGCTGAGATCATCACCAGGCTGGTAATGTGTCAGTGTCTCTTTGCCTGTACACATGAATCCACTGCCCCATCCTCCTTACTTAAACCACTTGCTAGTTTTGACTATCTTGCTTAGACAACTTGGTGTCTGGTCCACACTGGTAGCAAGCCCACCTCACTGGGGCTCAGGTGATGGCTGGTACTATGAGGTGGTATGATGCAATGTGCCTATTTCTTATTTAGCATATGCATACTGTCTGATGGCTTTTATTCTAAGCAGTGAGTAGTTTTACTGAAGTAGTAAATTCTTTCGAGGGTATAAGAGGCTGACAGAGGGCTCTGAGGTCTTTACCTACTCTGTCTCCAGAGCATTATCTATGATCTCAGGCATATTGACAGGTAGGATTTATCTCACCTAATACAGGCACCTGAAGCTTACTTTATCCTAGGATAAATACGAAGGTAATGTGCCTGCTCTCTGGGGTTTCCTACTTTCCACAGTCCATATGGTGAGCCCAAAGGGCCGAGCTTAAACCCAGAGAACAAGATGTAGTGCCTGAGGGCGAGCCAGAAACGTTCTAACTGCATGCCTCGTCTTCCCCACAGTGTCAGCCTGGTGATGGCCAGGCAAGTTTTGGACTCTTCCATGTTTCTCCTGCATCAAAACTTCCCCTGGGGTAAAGGGGCTCTGTGGGAAGATCTGAGAGGGTTTTGAGTACAGAGAGCAGCTGAGATGGCTTTTGGAAGTGAAACAAGTGTCAGGATTTTTCTCCCCTCTTCCAAGGCCCATTCATTTCTTCTTTTTTTACAGTTAATGTATTTCTGTCAAATGACTATTCTCCAAATTCCTACTAAAAAGTGTCCTTGAGTCCCCCACTTAAATACAAACTTTTCAATTCATTCATGGTTTTAAAATGAAGCACAGTATTTACAAGAATATCTGTGCCTTATATGTCAAACTTACAGACTGCATTTAGTGTCAGCGATCATTAGACAAACCCAACCAGTTAGATCCAACAATATTCTGGAGATACCATATGTATATTTTCATTTGTCCCTCTGATCATTCTGTCAAAAATGCCAGAACAAACAATCCCTCAATCTTAATTGATAGTTTCTTCTCATCATTGTTTTCTTCATTTGTGACTTGGTAATAAAAATTAAGGTTGCATTGGAAGTTCACCTAAAAGATGAGTCTCATCTAGTTTCTAGATGAGTTTCTCTCAGAAAGTCCTTAATAAAGTGAACACAACATGAGGTGGAAAGACTGGAGCATCACTGTATGTGGCAGGCACCTGCAGAGGGCCTGGGGAGGACTGCAAGCTGAGGCTCAGTGCGCAGGTACGACAGCATCCTCAATTTCTAATCATGGGTGATTTTTTTCATATTGCAATAAGTTTTGTCAATAAGGGGCAAATGAGCCTTAAGTTCAAAAATCAAGATCACCAGCTCACAGACTGACATATATATTACTCCTTGAAATTGAGATGACAATTATACTTTTAAATAATCACATTATTATTTGAAATACCTTTTTGTTAACATTAATATGTTAACAGGTCCCTTCAGCAGTGCCTGTTGTGATAGGACAAGGGGTAATGGGTTTAAAATAGAGGGAGGTAGATTCAGATTAGACATTAGGAAAATTTTTTTTACACTGAAGGTGGTGGAACACTGGAACAAGTTGCCCAGAGAGGTGTTGGATGCTCCATCCCTGGAAACATTCAAGGCCAGGTTGGACGGGGCTCTGAGCAACCTGATCTAGTCGAAGATGTCCCTGCTTCTTGCAGGGAGGGGTGGGACTAGATGACCTTTAAATATGCCTTCCAACCCACACTATTCTATGATTATATGAATATCCAATGGCATTTTAAGCAGTCTTAATCCTATTTGTGTAATCCAAGAGTGAAGTCCCACCTCACTGACTTTGGGCCCCTGGATTTTACCCTGGATATCAGCATTCAAAGTGGCCTCTAAGCATCTAATTTGCCTGTGTCTTCTGCACTGTGAAGTCCCGTGTGTCTCAGACCTGCTGTGAGACACAGTTCCTGCCAATACCTTGGCAGTCATTGAGAAGCCAGCCTGTCCTTTACATTAAAAAAATTGGAAAAATTTATTAGTTTATGTTTTGTGGAAATGAAAAATATTGGGATGAGTATAGGTGAGAAAATGATGTCAGAGAGGATAATCAGCCTTTACTATAATTACAGTGCTGGTACAGTTGGCTGCATGTTGCATGAGGATCTGAAATTATATGACTATGTTAGATGTGGGAAGCAGATTTAGTAATTTCAGCTCTTTGTTGAAAATGTCACCTGAGTGCATTTTATCTATTTTCTTTAAAAATCTCTTTTCCCTTGGATAAGGTTCACAATTCATTCCCCTAACAAACAGAGACTTCCCACGAATCCCTTGTATTTAAAAGCAGAAGAGATATGAGGACTTAGTCACCCATTTCAATGATGTCATCCACTGCACAAGCTGGCACATACAGTTACACAAGTATCGGCCAACATTTCACATAAATAGGGCAATCAAAGGCAAGATGACTTTTCTCGGACTCAAAATTAGGCGAGTCACATTTCCAGAAGACACCCTGTTCTGCCAGCAACCATTTCCTGAGAGATTTTGCTGCATACGAAGTGTGATTCTCTAGGAAAATGATGTGGAAGTGGAAGTCCCAAGAGCAGGGTGTACAGTTAAGATCAACCCCTTTATCCCAGGCTTTGACACCCTCTTATTTCTGTGTACATGATGACTGTTTCTGCAGGAGGAGGTGTTCAAGGAGATCATTCCTCAAGGAACGATGAGGGCCAGGAACTGGACTTGGTCAGGACTGTGGACAAGTTCATGTTTTGTGAGGGTGAGCTTTAACACAGGCCAATGGGGCTGAGGAACCTTCTGTGCCCAGAGGAAGGCTGGATGTGGCCCTGACAAGGGGAGAACGGATGCTCTGGACAGTCAGTGACCCCAGTGTTTGAAACCGTGGTGGTTCATTAGTGGGCGGTTGCTCTGGCAGGGCTCCTGCTATGGTGACCCCGTCGCCGAGCAGTTCTGTAAGGGTGAGCGTGCCTCATTCCTGAGAGACCAGCAGAGAATAGCTGCTGCACGCCTCTCTCTTCAAAGCCTTCTGGGGAACCCTTCGCATGCGTCCTATTTCCTCCAGCCCCCTGACAAAGTGGCAGAAACCAAAATCTGACTTAAAGCTTCCGTTGGCTTGCCTTAATGGGCTGGGCTTCGATCCGAGCTCGCACACCATGCTGCTCATTGCATTTGACAGCCCAGACTTGCACCTCCAGGACAAGAAGGGCTGGATCCTCCAGCCGCTCTCATTATTTCACTCCAGTTAATACTGCCTGTGTCTGTATGGGAGGCTTTTTATTGTGTGTGAAAAAGTTAGGGAACTCTTTGAACAACATGATTTTCCCAGATATTATATTCATTATTTTCCCATCGATGTAATAGCAGATTCTCCTGTGATACGACAGGAGCATTAACAGAGGTTATAGCTGAACAATCCCCTTTTACAAGAACAGGCCCTTTATCATTGTCCCCTACCCCCTTCTGTGATATTCTGTGATTTTGACAGAAACTCAGTTTCTGAAATCTTAAGGAACTGTATTAGATACCACCGTTGTGATTTCTTCTCATTGTGCATTGGACTTCCACTTTCTTATTCTGAAAAGAGAAGCCTCAATTCTGATACAGGATCTGCAGAACATGAACAGTGAAGGGAGTAGTAAAGCATCTGGGAGAGCCTTTCACAGGTTTTTCCCTGTATTCTTCCATCCTCCTCCTCCCGCTTTGGATTCTCTAGCTGCTCTTCCACTTGCCATTGAGTAAACAACCCTTGCAGAACTTAAAATCTGCTCTAAAAGCAAGGGCCTTCAGGCTAAACTAAACTGTTAAATATGCTACCACAGCCCTTCTTAACTTCACTTAGAGCTGATTGTATAGATCTAAAGATAAAATTTCTTTTTCAAACTATATATATTTAAGACAGCACCAAAATGCTTTCTGACAGGGGAAAAGGCTGAGGTTTTCATATTACAAGCAGTTTTTGGGAAAACTAGCTAAGAAATTTGTTATTGTGTTTACATATAGATGTTTTTGTATTAAAAAAGATGTTCCCACACATGTAGCATGCCTGGAAGCATGATACTAAAGGAAGGATAGGCAGGTGCTACCTGTAATTATTTCAGTAATTTTAAATCTTGGGAAATACCCAGGTGTTTCTATCTTATAGCTCTGCTACTTTGTCTAGTAAATAGGTCTGTTTAAAACACAGTAAAAGACGGGACTGAAAGTGTCTGAAAGAAGGAAAAAATTCCCATTCAACCTCCCTCACTCCTATTTCTCCCAGTTTCCACTTACACTCCAAAATCAAACCTTTCCTCTACTTCAGATCCCAAAGTTGGAGTCGCTAAATTTCCCACACTTTGATTCATTTTCTTCTGTTTTAAGAAGAAAAAAATATTCCATGTTCTTGGTGGAGAGGTACAGAGCGGATATTATCTAAACTTCCAGTGAATCACAGCTGACAGTGTTGCTATTTCTAGGCCAGAGAATCACTCTTTGAACAAAATGCAATCGCTGTATCTTTTCAACCTGCGCTTCAGCAGAGTGAAACAGCAGGATTCCAGCACTGTATAATAACTGTCAGAAACAATTTCTGCTCTGTAAGTGAGGTGAAGCAAAATGTCAAAATATTTGAATACATTTCATTGAGGATATCTTCTTTTAAATTAGTGAAGGCTGGAGGAAGAGAATCCTATTCTCTCGCATAATAAATATGCATGGAACGGTGGGGCCAAGTGAATTCTAATAAAGCCGGGTCCTCGCTCGTTAATGTGTTAGAGAACCACAACAATAAAACACAATAATTATTAGTTAAAGAAATGCCAGCATTGGCCTTTTACCAAGACTCCTGAACATATAAATAGCAATAAATTTAGACTGTCTGAAGGCGCTGCGTTAATTACCATATTTTATAAAATGCCTTGGGTAGAGGAGAGCAATCACAGCAACCAAGAAGGATCCCAGCCGAGCACATATATCTCATTATTAGTACAACTGCAGTCCTTGGAAATCATTAGCTGACCCGTGTTATCTTTGCTTATATCCAGAGAAGAACGGTGAGGAAAGTTTACTAACTCCGCACAGTTTTATAGGGTTTTCCATCCCTGCGGATCCTAAAGCATCTTATGAAGAAAATGCTTGAGATTTTGCAAATGCCTAGACTTGATATACTTTAAATAACACTATCTTGAATTTACAAACAATTCTCTTGCACTCCCTTGTAGTACTTGCAAAAGCAGGCTGGAGAAGGCTGCATGGGTTAACAAGTGTCGTGCCCAGTGACAAGCAGCTGTGTGACAGATTTGCGCCCAAGAGGATGGGTAAACTGATCACCTAATTCAGGTGCCTCAAGAGTTGCCAGTCACAAAGCCCTTTCAGACAATTGAATATCAGACTCAAGAAAGCTGCAAAGTGCCACAAGAAGAGAGCAGTGATGATGAAAGGGACAGCCTGGATCTGAAGTCCCACCACAGTGAGGGAATTACATGGAAGCACCTCCGCAACTCTAAGAGGTGGATCACACTTAGATGCCACAGACAAGTGGACTCCCTGTTTTTCTAGAGTTCCTGCCAATCCCATGTGGTGCACCAAAGCACTAGGATCATGGATGCATGTAGCACAACATCTCATCCCTAGCTACAGCCAGTCCAACATGATTGAGAGTCAAGTAGAAGAAAAACCTTCCAGAAGCCAAACTTATATGTTGAGGAAAGGAAAAAATACCCCTAGCCCTTGCAGGTCACTTATAGAAACTGAGACATCACATTGATGTTAAGTAAGGGAAAGGTCAGTGAAATATATGTTTGTACATGTATAATTCTAGCAAGAGGAACACAAATGCCTATAAAAAAACCTTCAGTTTCCTGAAGGAGTGTTCTTAGTGACTGTATTGAAATGCTGAGGTGGCTCCATCATTAAGGCGACAAGCAGAAATAACGAGTGCAATTTATAACAAGATAGGCATACATACACACACACATGCAAAGGTAGGAATTTTCTGTGTCAGTGAAAATAAGACTGGCCCTGAATTGATTTAGGATTCATTAGTTCACAGAGCTCATTATGTCATATTATGAGATAAGAGCTCAGCCCTCTTTATAGTTTTACTGCCATGACCCACTAAAGCGTTTTTTTCTGTTGATGCTAAAATGTTCTCATCTGATAAAGCCCTTTTCTAATAATTTTTAAACTTGTTTTTCAAAACGTATTAATCTGCGTATCTAATACTGATGGACTGCTATCTAAAACACTGGTCTTTCCATAAATCCCTACTCTGCTTGGCGTTTTGTCCTTTACTTGTTTAGGATCCCTGGAAAAATCTCTCAGGAGGTGATCAGACTCTGTTTAGTGAACAGGTCAGTTCAAATTACCGTACTGTTTTGCCACAGAAACCAAAAATCTTTTTGTTAAAAAATATATATTTATGGAAAAATGAAAAATAACTAGAATGTATGGTATTCTGCTGAAACTAGTACCAGTCAACAGCCTTGTTTTGAAACATTGATCAAAATGTTGGTTGCATTCCTAACCTCTGCTGGTGAAGGAAATTAAATCTAATAAATATCTACCTAGATGCCCAGCTATTGGAAGGTATTTTGACAGCAGTCCAGTGCATAATGACAGATTACAGCATATTGCCTGTGCTGAACACACTCCCAGTTACACCAGTTCTACCAAAAAGCATTACTTCTGATGGGAGGTTTTTTGCATCTATTCAATGCATTTCTTCTGTAGACAAAAAGAGAATTGTGATTACACTCATTGTTTACACTCTTAAGATTCTCGGGTGATTTTATTTCAAAGGCAAGTGATAGCAAATAAATATTGTTTTTTTTCTTCCAGATAAAAACTTCCTCATTTGCGAGGATTCTGCTTGTTGATGTGATTGCTGGGCTGTATTATTTAAAATACTGTACCTGGAGATTATAGGTTTCTTTGGTAATACTGGGATGAAATTGCAAAACATTTCAGAGGTGCTTAGAGGAAGATAATGGCAACTCTTGGTAATGTACAGCAGTCTGGCAAAATTGCTGAAAGAAAGAGGGAATTTCATCTAATCCACATAAATTGAGTGTGGGGAATATCAAGCTTTCTGGAAAATGCTTGTTTTAGTTCTGGTGTGTGGCAGGTAGCTATCCAAGATTAAATATATACCTCAGCTCATATAACCATAGCAAATGCAGGATTGGTCTCAATTGCGTGTTTGCAAGAATTTTGAGTAAATTCAGTAATCATCATTGCTTTGTTTCCCTCATTGTTTTTTTCTGTTCACGGTTCAACTTAATCTCTCTCTTCTTCTTGTGTTTTCTCACTCTAGGAATCAAGGGTTTGTCACTAATATGGTTTAATACCTCCGTCAACATCATTTTTTATTCTCTTTTCCATCCCGTTAAAATTCTGACTAACTAAAACCTCTTCTGTATATAATATCCTTTGCTATGGCCTTTTTGGTAATTCTGGTCAATAGCAATGAACAAATTTAAAGTTTGGCTTTTGGTTAACTTTTTAACTAGTTTCAGATATATGTACACAAGGGTAACACTTTGCTTTTGGAAGAACTAATATGGTATGTATTCAAATAAGTGTATGAAAGAACATGCTCCTTGGTAAGCATTAGAGAGCCCACCATTTGGAGTTCAGCTGTCTGTACTTTTTGCTGTTACTGTGGCACCAAAGAATAGGCAGTGTTACCTTAAGCCTTCTAAAAGCTTAAAATGTTTTGATTTTAACTTATTTTAAATGTTGATGGCACCGTGTTTGCCTTTTCCGGAAAATCAAAGGTGGAAATCAACCATGTAAATGTTTAGAAAAGTAAATATTTTGACAGTCATAACCTTTCCTTATGCTCTTACAAGAAAAGAGTATTATGGACTTAAATGTGGGGGTACAATACACAGTGGAATAAAGACGATTTTGAACAAATAAATAAAGGAGGAGGTACCGTAGGACTGACGTTGCTTTTCATGTAGGCTCACAAACCCTGAGACCCTCTCAGAAGCCAAAGCAAGAGTAGATGAATATAATTGACCCTATCACAATTAAAATTTCCTGGCTGATGTGATGTAGGAGGTTTGGATTGAATCTATTGAAGCAGGATAGCTGGTTTGGATCAATGCTGTTTCACATTACTGTAAAGTTGAGCATCAAAATTCCTGTAAATATTTCTCGTGCAGATGACAGTAATTATCTGTGTAAATCACAAACAAACAGTTTTAAAATAATTTAAATCATGAAATCAGGTGCCTTCCCTATGTTTCTCACATGTCCTAATCTTTTGTTTTTTATGCTTTCCTACCACTGTCTGTGTTTCCTTCATCACTTTTCTTTCAATCTTGATCTAAACACATTTGGTTTTGAATGCCAGTCCTTCTTCAGGCTTGTGGTCTCCTTAGGGCCTTCCATTTAATTGACAAATGGAGTGCAAAGCATGGAAATGGGACTGTAGCTACTGGATCTATAAACTAATTGCAAACCACATCTTATTGCTTCTTGGAAGAAGACTGGGATGAATAGCAACAAGGGGCAAAGCGAGGTCTTTTTTCCAGGGAAGTGAATATTTTTCCCGCCCGGGACAGCAAAATCTTAAGGTGGTTGTGTGATAAGGGGCAGTTGAGCTTTCCTTCAGAGGACAGTTAATATATGCCAAAAGTTGTGTCAGTTCCCAAGCAGATCCTTCCATTTTTAAACTTACTTCCTTATGAAAGTACCCCATGCCTTTGTGCCTCTGCTTTGTAGGTCAGCAGCACTAACCGCAACACACTGCTTTCTCATTTCCACAAAGAAACGTGGTATTTTTCTTTTTTACTTAAGTCTTTAACATAATCAGAATACTCTAGTGATTTGCAGTATGCCCGGAAAAGCTGCTTTGGAGATAGATTAAGTACCTAATTGTTTCGGTTAGTGATAGGACTCAACAACCACTTGTTTCCTATATTCTAGCACATGCAGTCACCTAAAGACTGCCAGAAAGGGCAGAAAGCAACAAACAGCTTTGTGAAAAGTCCTCAGTTACAAAGTCTGTTTTGCCATGGAAATGTCATATTTCTGGTGAGCTGCTTTTGCCACATACGTCATATATCCAGTGAGTCAAATGTCATATTTCCAGGGAGTGTGCTTTCTTACAGGAGACCTGAGGTTTGTCCTGACTCCCCAGAAGCACAAGCAAACTCTTTCCAAAACTTCAGCTGTAAGAGTAGCCCAAAGGTGAGCCAGGTTACAAGAGTGATTCTTGTCACTTGTGTAAGCTTGAACTCATAAAGATGCAAAAGACAGCAGAGAAGGCAAACAAATTCCTCCTTCTAGCTGGTTTTCTCTGTCTGACACAGATAATCAGAGAACCCCAACCCAAAAACCTGTAAACTGCACAAAGACATATTTCCCCAATTGTGATGCACGTTTAACTTGGAAAAAAAAAGTTGGTAATGAAAAATTATCCATAATACAGATATTCTGAGAGCAGAAGAAGTAGGAAGAAACAGTAACTAAACAGAACCATCAGGAATGGCAAAAGGCAAATTAGGTAAGAAATTGAGAATAAAAATGTCCATAGAATCTGAAACTGAATATACAGCAGAGCAGCACCTGAAGTAAAAAGAAAGTCTCAGACTCTTTCAGAGGATTTTGTTACAGGTATAATTCAGGAAAGAATGAATTCATTTAAGGTACTTCCTTAATCATAAGATTCTGTCTTACAGGAGAAATGAGACCTACAAAAATAATTAGGGGCATGGAGTGAATTCATTTACAAGGGGAAAGATAACTAGTTATCTTTGGTAGGTGATGATTAAGAGTGGGTGAGAGATGCATAATAAGAATTTACAAATATTAGAGGCATAAATATACAAAAAGCAGATTATGAATATGCAGTGAAGTATTTTAAAATCCAAGGACCAATGTTTGGGCTGTAGGTGACTTATTTGCTAAGGGAAAAACCACATGATATAAAGCTGTTTTCCAGGTAGGTTACTGGTTCAAATCTGTCCCTGGCATGACATGACTTCATTATCTACAGACTATTTAGGATTCTGCTTGAAATAAATTTACTCCTGCTTCAGGAGAAAGTGTCTTCATCGAAAAGGCTGAAGCCTGGACCAGGACTGCTGCTCCTTGTCTCAAGAGAGCAGGGAACGATGCACCAGCCCCTTCCCAGTGCTGTGAAAGTGGGGTTTATTGGTGTGGGAAGCGGAGGGAGACTTGCACCATGCGTGTGCACTTGCACCTTTACTGGATGCCAAGAATTTTGTCCCCCAGCAGCGTCGGGATCTTATTTGTGATACACTGTGCAGATAATTAGTGAAACAGAATGTGATTTTATGGACCCAGATTTCTGCAAAAATTGCACAGATATTAAAGCTGATAAGGAAGTCTTTGCAGGAACAGATTTTCATTTACTGCATTGACATATAGAGTTATAGACATGAAATTTCAGACAGATGAAAAAAATTATTAGGATTCTCTTTAATATAATCCTGAAGTCTAAGCATAACAGGAGTTCTGCATGCCCCACTGAGATCCAGAGCAGTACCAGGATTTATCAAAAGTGTCTCTGTTTAAGGATGGATCCATCTGCTGCATTGGCCAACGCCAGCATGACAAAGCAGCACCACAAGCCAGTACCCTCCTCACTTGCCTCGCTATCCACAAGACAAAAAGTCTCCAAAGCTACTAGGCTCTAACCTGATTTGTTGTGTAATCACAGCTGCATGTCTTGTATAGCCAGGATGTTTCCAAATAACTACATATTGTATGGCTCATAGGGACTTGCAGAAGAAAAGCTAAGAAAAGGAAAAAACAATACTAAACAGCACTAGCAGATCGTTCAGATGCTTCCAGGAACATTTGTAAGTGAATTAGCATGCCCTTTCACAGTAGACCAGTAAACACTCCCCACAGCAGAAATAAAAGCTGGTTTTTAAACCACCTCATCTTTGACAAAGAAAATCTACTGTGTACACCTATACTAATCCAGGTGACATTAAATGTCTTTCTCAGAAATGTTGCACATCAATTTTATTTAGAAGATGGAGACAAATAACTCATTTGCTAAATCTGAGAGGTTTGTAGCGTTTTCTTCTGTTGCACAAGAACACACATTGCATCAGGACTCTTTCAAGTAGGTATTGTTTCACTCTGCAAGGTTACTGAAACTTAGAGTTTCAGAGAAAACGGATTTCATGATAATTAAATACATTCCAAGTAGGAATAAGCTTATCTCCTCTAAGAAATATAGTAGAATATTTGATTTCCCAGTTCTCAAGTTTCTTTCCAGACCATAACATGCTTGCTCTTTTTAAGCAGAAGTCTCCACTGGCTTGGGTTTTACTGTCTTTAATCAAGCAAATCCACCCTTGTATCAATTAAGACCTGAAGAATTAGCACTTAGTGTCGTAAAAGTATGTATTTTAATTTCATTTGCAGTGCATAAATTGATCACATAAGGCAATCTGCTCCCCTCATTTTCTGCCCCTCTCCCACTTTCTTCCTCCTCTCTTGTGAGTAATACGATTCAGAGCAGGAAAGGTTAGGATTTCAATACATTTGTGAATGAAGACTTTTTTTAGCGTGACATGAGGTCTTCCTTCTTCATGATTTGAAAAATCAGAATAGATTTTTCTTTTTCATATCTCCTCCTTCACCAGAGTTAGCTCTTCTCAGTGTAAAATGTGATTTAACCATGTTTGAATTATCTTTATTATTGATAAAAAAAGCTTTTTAAAGGGAAGACAGAAGAATGCAGATGTCTTTGACTACTACTGGTGCTCTAAGCATAGATTTTCTGGAATTTCCCCTCAAATGTCAGAGGTTTGTTGTTTTTTTTTTTTTGCTTTTATCTTTCCAAGAATGATGAAATTCAGGGAATGGGAAGAAATTATCCTCTATCCTACCTGTAAATGAATGCCTGTATCTGCTTGCCATGTGGTTGGAAGTGAAGATGCTTCACACTTTTTTTTTTCAGATCAGTCATTATGGTTTGGAGACTCTCTTTTGTTGCCAGATTCAGTTTTAATGTCTATTTTACTAGTTGTTTTTCCTCTCCAAAGGTGGTAGTGAACATGCGTAGATGGTATAGAATGGCACAGCTGTACTGACTTGAAAAGAAGTTGCTTTACATCAGCTGAAGATTTACTGAAGAACAGCTTCCATGCTGGTTTAGGGGAGGCTGGATGGCTGATAATAACCAGAAAAAGAAATGGTCATTAACCATTTTGCTCTCCATTTTATCAGCATAATAACGCTTGTACTGTTCAAGGCTTCTCATTCAGTCCTTTGCTGTCAATACATTTCAAACCCAGCATCTAGCAGTACAAGCCAATTAAATCCCAAATTCACTTGTCAGAGCATTCCCTCTATGTGTCTGCCATGTTCTGGAGCCAAGTTCTTCAGTTTCTTGGGCTTAGTCCAAGAGGAAACATTAACAATAAATAACCATGAAGATCTGTATGCTGGGAATTAAAACAATATCTATTAAAGGCACTCCACGAAAATGATCTTGAAATGCATGATGTGAAAATTAAATAAAACCTGTAAAAGTATTAAAGCTCCAAAGAAATACATGGAATGACTGCTGAGAAAAACTGAAAATGAGGTGCCCAGTGTTTTTAAACTGTTCAGATTTTTGGCAACTTGCACAGTAAGTAAATGCTTTGAATCAGAAAAATTCCAAACAACTTTCAACTGCCTTTAGGAGTATTTTGGACTCAGTTCTTGGTGTGGACAAATGTCACCGAGGAGAAGAAATCTGGCTCAAAACTATGAAGTACGAGTATTGGAAAAAGCTTAAATATGCACAATATGTGACTTTCTATTATATTTTTAACAACATTTCAAGGTTGGATACATAATTCATGGCATTTTGGATATCTTGAGAGAAAGTATAGTGGTATAAAATTTCTGGATCAGCATCTCTTGGCTTGGGAATGGACCCATACCTCCGAAACTTTTTCAGTTCTCTTAAAACTGTTCTGAATATAAAAACTCCAATGCTATAATCCAAAGCTCACTGGGAAAAAAAAAATCCCTTTCTTCCAGAATATGCTCTGAATCTGCCTGCATTGTGTAAGGGAAAGGATTCATTCTTTATGTGGAAGTGACTATTTAGAAATATAAGACAACAAAGCAGCATCTATTTCAGTAATTTCCTCCTTCAGAAAGAAGCAGTTATCTCCTTGCAGAAGGGATTACACTCTTTCAGAGGGTTTGCTTGCTATTATTGTGTTTTTCATCACAGCAACAGTAGCAATGAAAGATGGGGTTGCAGACATCATGACTGGTGGGCACCTTTGGTTTGGCAACACATTGAGCCCTATTTTTAAGGTGACATGTGGACAATTGTCTTGCTCGCCTCCTGAAGCCATGGGCAGCTCCAGCATTGCCCTCACACATGGCTCACGTGGTGCTCCCAGTGCTTGTACCTCCATCTGAGACTCCTTTTCAAAGCATCTAGAAGCAGACAAACCTCAGTGATGGTAAATTCCCATTTTTTTTCCCCTTAGGTGGTTGAATCCATTCATTTTTTGTTGTTGGAAATGAAAACCAAGTTGTATAATTGTATGCAGCTCCCAGTCACCATGGTGCTGAGGTCAACCCAAGATAAAACATGAGTTGCCTCTCCAGGCTCACCCAGCCAACAATCATCTCTAAGCCAACCAAAAACAGAGCCCCACACAAACACTTGAGCTGCAATTCTTTCATCCACACTGAAAGGCTTTTAGGGTAGTGTCAGCCGGTGTCTCCCAGTCTCGCCAGCACCAGATGAGTCTTTCATCGCACCGGGCCTGCTGAATTGCTGGGGCACTTCACCCCTCTCCCCCTCAGCCTCCGAAAGCGCAACATCCCCATGGCCAGGGCACCCGCCGCCCATCTCTCCGCAGGGGCTGCCGAGATTGCTCTTCATCACGGTCTGTTCGACAGAGACATCACTGTCTCTCGACTGGAGATACTCAAGGAGGCCCTTCAGCACGAGACCCGGACACAGGATAAAAGCCATGTAGTAAATAATAGCTGTTATTCTCAATCCTCTACACACAGAGTTTAAGGCAGAAAAGAAAAGAAGAAAGGGAGAGTGAGTGCTGTGAAAATAAGTAGTGTACTGCGTGCTGAAGATTTAAAAAAAAAAATGCTGCTAGAAATGAAAATAAGGAATAGGTAATGTCTTCACCCTCAGGAATGAAATATCCCTTAATAACTATTTTCCTCGGCTACTCTTACAGCTGTTTCAGAGCCCTGTGGTCTTGCTGTTTTTCATATATTGCCTGTGGACTAAGATGGAACAGGGCCAGTTGAGTCCACCCAAAACCTGTTCCTTCCTTCACGTAACCCCAGAACCAAATCAGGATCTCTGAGGACTTCTGGATGACTATGTCCCTTCCTTCACGCTCTCTGTTTTCCCCAACAGACTGATTTACAGCTTGGCAACATTATAAACATCTACCCCAGAGGTTCTTTAATCCAGACCTTGAGGGCAACTGAACTGCCTGGATCTACAATTTCTCACAATGATGTGCCTTATTTTGGTTTTGTATCATGATAATAAGCAGCTGCAACTTTCTCCAGGGCTCAGTCCTGCATGTTCTCCCCTTGCAAAGGAGGTCACCATGAGAACAAGGAGATTGCCTGCACCAAGATGGCTTGTGTGACTTTCTTCTAAATAACCTTCTACCATAGGTACTATTAGTGCTAGGAAGTGCCAAATTAAGAGCAATGTGAAATCTTTGCAAATGGTGACTAAATGATGGAGACAATAACAATGTAAATAACTTGGTAATTTAAATAGCTGTTTTATAAATAAACCAGAGTCAATATATTTTCCTGCTGGTCTCTAAAGAAATTAGACCAGTAAATTCCTGTGAATCACAATAAGGAACATATTTTGTGCATTTAAAATAAATCTCAAAGCTGCATGATGAAGTACTTTTAATTATTGTAGAGTGGTACAGGCAGCAGCTTTATATATTATATCTCTCCAATCAATAACAAAAGAAGTGCTTTGCAGGAACTGATGTTGTACTTTTGCAAGAAAATAAGTTGTACTTCAAAAGAAAAAGTCAAATGCTAACCTTAATTTGTCCTTGCTAAACATTTTATTTGGCATGCACCTTAAAATTCAGTTGGTCACCTCACAAAGGATCACAGTGCTTAGAAGAATGTAGTGTACCTTAAACTGGGTAAAAATTTGGTGGATTTTGCATTTTAGTTGTAGCTGATAAGGAAAAAAAACCAGCAGAAATACTTTTCTTTGACTTTATAAGCAATGTGTATGAAAGCAAAGATAATTTCTCTAAACATTCTTTTTTATTTTAAAAAATATGAAAGGAACTCTGCAAGGTGGGCACTTGAGAACAGTATTTTATTTTAAAAGAAATGAAAAAATGCTCACAGTAGGCAAAATCCTGAAATGAAGCCTGTAGCCTGTTCCATTCAGCGGGTAGCCTGGATTGTTAGCATAATAGTAAAACTCCAACAGTGACACTTGAAGCAAAACTTTATGCATTTTTAAAGGCAGCTAAAAAAAAAAACCCTGAATTTGATTCTTGCATTCTTGTTTTCAAACATGCCACTGGAAAAATAAGCCAATATATAGTCCTAGTAACTAATGTTAGCAGCCCGGACTTATCTCTGAACAACTCTGTGCAGCATGAACGCTTGAGAGATATTGTTCCCATTCAAGGTCACTGTAGATCCCTTTTTCAGAAAACCCACCTTGCTTATAGGTGGCTTCACATTTAGATAACCACATCTATCCTTCTGCGGCCCTTTAGGGTCATCCTTTCACTTTGCAGTCATTCCTAAAAAAAGTTTCCTACTCCTCCTAACATGAGCAAATAGTGATTATGCTGTTAGAAAGGAATAGCATCCTCTGAAAATGCCTTAGTGGCCGAGATACTCACAGGAGCACCTAGTTAATGTTACCACTGGCCATGCAGCCATGCTGACCACCTCAGTGGAACTGACTCCTCAACAGCACCAGGCAGGATCTAGCCTGCACTGCAGGAAGGCTGGGGATGGGCAGAATGAAATATGCAATTCTAAATTGACCCCAGGGCTAACATTTTCCTGCGAGGAAGTCCTCGATAATTTTAATGACTGTAGTAATTTAGGAAAAAGCCTCTCTACTAGATCATGTTCCAGGGTCGCATCTTCGCAATGCTGCACTGCATAGCAAAATGCTTTGAGGAGATGTCCTCTGCCCAGCCTTTCCGTCCCAGCTCTGCCTCTGCTGCTCCTCTCCTCCCACAGGGCTCTGCATGCCCTGGCACAGTCCTCCCAGGGCTGGGAGAGGGGTCACTCATGGAAAAAGAGTAATAGGTGGCCCAAATATTCAGATCCTTGCTCTGAATGTCTCTTTCTCACCTGTGGCTGTATTAAAATTCTCTGCCCAGGTAGCTCTGCTGGTCAGGGGGGTGTGATTTCGCATTGGAGTGACAGCAGAAAGGCAGCTCTTTCCTCAAGAACAGCTTGGGTTTTGGGAGGGAAGGGCATTGATTTCAGAAGACATATAGGGACGTCCGCAGGAGCACCTTCCCAGCCCGCTGCATCAATCCTTACTGTCTGATAGAGACGGATGCACTGCTTCCAAGCAAAAGAGAATTATCTCCTCAACAACAGCACTTGCTGCAGCTCTCTCCCTTTGCCTACGCAGCCTGCCAGCCAAGCTCCTCGCAGAATAACTCTTTTTGGTTGACAAGAGTCACTGTGATCACAGTCTAAGGCGACATATTTGTCGTTCGCAGGAAGCTGTGGGTTAAAATACAATTGACCTTCAAAACCCACCAGCACAGGCAGTGCTCTGCTGAAGAGAAATGCAAGGCTAATTTATGAATGGGGCAACTCATCAGCAGCATTTTAATGAATAAACGATGTGCCCATTCATTATTTTTCCATTTCCAAGTGTTAATAAACAGCCCGGTGATAATTAACTGAAATTCTACCTTTATAGAAAAGTGGCACTTCATAAATACCAAATTGTGCTATTATCGTACATATCTGCTGGGTTTCCATGAATATATAAATTTGGCAATTACCTCTGGAACTGTTTGCTGAAACGTAAAAGCAGGTTAGTGAGGAAGAGGAAAGTCATTCAGCAATTAAAATTTGAGAAACAAAGAAAACGTCCTCCTGATTCAAAAAGTCAATGACAGTAAACAGGGCAATGCAATCAGGAAGGAAAGCCCTGTCCTAATCAGCAAAGGTGATTTTTCACAGAACTGGAGATGTGGCTGAGCGAGCAGTGGTGAAACCTGCCTACAATCAGCTGAGTGAGGCTTTAAGGCACTGAACATCCGAAATTCCTGCCCAAGGAAGCGGAGCATTCAGTTGCACGACTGTATCAGAAGGTCAGCTTTCTTTTAGAGAACAAACAGAAGCCCCCAAATTTTTGAGCCTTCCTAGAAAATTACTCTGCAAAAAAAAAAGAAAAAAAAAATTGAACTGACCTTTACCAGGGCTGGGCTTTGCGTGTTGCTGGGAGAGGTGTGAGCTGCTTTTCTCATCTCAATGAGATGCTAATTCCCATACTCTCTTTCTGCAGGGAGACACCAGGTCCTGACAGAGTGGGGGGCTGTGGGAACAGAGTGGAAGTGGGGAGCGGGACCCTTCTTCAGCACACGGGGCATCCCCAAGTGACTGGGGAAAAAGGAGGTGGTGAATTTTGCTCTCAGTTGTGAGGAGTTGCAGGGCATAAGGGAAAGAGCTCAGGTCTCACAGGATTGCAGTTGCCATCCCGGTCTGTAGTCTCTTGAAAACTAAGCAAGAGTAGACGCTTGGAGCAAGATTTCAGAAGAAAATGGAGAATACAGAAAGTGGTCCTGGCTACCAGAAAGACACATACAGCCACCTGCACTGTTCAGTCTGCATTGAGCAGGAGTGCATTGGCAGCTCTGGAGCTGGAGCTCCCTTTCGGTGGCCTCAGCTACATTGGCAGAGGCTATGGCAGCCCGACTTGGTTCGGCTGAGCCCGCTGAAACAGTGCCTGGCTAACTGGTTGGATGTGACACCCAGACGTCATGCCCAGGTCCTTGGTTTGGCTGGTTCTGCATCTCCATCATTAAGTGGGGTGGTGGGCGACACCTACAAAACTAGTAACTAGTGGATAGTGACACTGGGGCAGAAGGGTGGCCCAGACATGTTGGACTAGAGGGTTAGGGCTAGAATTTAACACATGTTGCTCCTTCACATTGCAAAGGGGTGCTATGCCCTCCCTGAGGACAGTGCTTCTTTACTGAGGGGAAAATCTGGACCTTCCCACTCCTGGATGAGCGGAGGTGCCTGAGGGACAAGGAATGGCACTGAGACAGGAAAGAGGGGAAGAGGGATTTCTGGTTTTGGGACATGCTGCATGACTTACTTACACTGCTGTTTAATCTGCAAACCCAGATTCAGACTCTGGGGTGCAAGGCAGTGAGCACAGGGACTCCCTCTTGCTTTTCATACTTATATACACAAGCAGCAGAGCAGCACCGTGCTGCGGTCAGACAGCTGCTACTGAGCAGTCGCCCATGTACAGCAGTTTTCCATCAGCCTGGGCGGTGAGGAGATTATCTTGCCCACAGCAGGTGACAGTGTTGATTCATGGCTCAGCCAGCCGTGCTTGCTTAGCTATGCAGCTGCCATCCCCCGGCTTCCCACATCTCCATACAGTTCCTGAAGCCAAGACTACTCCAGCAAGGGAATGCACTGAGTCTAGAAAGGCAACTTCCTTTGATGAGGACCTTTCAAACCTCTTTGACCTGACCTCACTGACAAAAGAGCCCTTCAAAGAAGATGAACTGTTTCATGTGGCAGCAATTTCTCATGTCAATCAAAAAGATTTTTTTTCTTACAGCAACAACTCTCTATCCTTTCCCCACAAAATTATTCATTTTAATACAGCTATGCTCCTCTCTACAGTGAACACCCTTGGGTAGCATCTTCCAGTGTCTCACAGACACACTCTTCAATTCGAATTTCCATATTTTATTTTCTTTAAAAAGGGGGGGAAAGGGAATGAATTGAGCTTTCTTTGATTAAGATTCTTCTTTTGCATTTTTAAAATACACATCTTCTAAAGAGCAAGTTCCTGCACAAGATCTGGTGGTCTTCTGAATATCTTTTAAGAAATAGATGCTCAACTTCCTTTCTTTTTTTCTTTTTTTTTTTTTAAATGATAGAATGTTTGACCTATTGGCCTCAAATTTTTAACTTGGTTTTCTGCTTTAAAATATTGCTGCAGCAGTATTTGAACTTTTATGACATTGGGAGATACAAGTCAAACAAATATTTCTGATGCTGAAGTAACTATTAAACTTCAATCTATATCCTTGAACCATATTTCAGCTAGGAAGCAAATAATATGGATGCACTACTCAGAGGAAGGCATAAAAGCTGCTTTAAAATGGCCTACAAGAGATTTTCAGCACATAAAATTGTCCTGCGTTGAAAGTCCCTTCTCTCACATTCCTCTCAGGCTCAGAGGGAGCCTCAACCTACTCTGTGACTTTGGTAACCTCTACATCTTTGAGAAGGAGAGGTTTCCTTCCCAATGACACAAAGCATCTGTCCTGATCCTTGAGCAGGAAATGCAAAAGAAATGCTCTAGTAGATTAGCTTAGAAGAAAAGCCTTAATCTGTTTAGAGGTTTGGAACATCTCAAGAGCTTCAGCAGAGATGGATGGATGGTCAGGGAGTCAATGAGGTGGTCAAACACACACACGTGATTTAGTCATACTGTCATTGTGCCAGGACTTTCCTCGCAGTTCCACGCTCTGCCATATGGCCATCATTACCCCAAATGTGTGATATGAGTATATGTTGAACATGTCCATAAACAAAACTATATGTAATGCCTGCAGTTAGGACTATATGGCCATTTCCACCTTTTCACCTGCCTCCTATTTTGTTACTCTTTACCTCCTCCTTTGTAACTGCAGTGTTTTCTCAATTCTGTAATTATTTATTTATCCATTTATTTGGAAAATTAGTTGCCTTAGGCATTTTTAAACTTTAAAAAAACCCCCACACTTTTAAAAAATGAGACCAAACTTGTCAAAACAAACAGAAACTGGACAGTTTTGAGAAAGAGGATGTGTAGGAGAGCAAAATGTGCTTCCTGTCAGCTGGTGGAAATTAGCTGTGATTTGAATAAATTGTAAGGTTTTTTTTTTTTGAAATATCCTTTTTTTTTTTTTTGCATGCTCTCTGCATTTAATAATGTGCTGTGATCACAGCCTAGTGGTTCTGCGGGAATGCCTAGTGTAGGAGTATGTAAATCACACCCTGCTTTTCTCAATGGTTATTGGAGTTGTACGGAAAGATTTCCGCTAAGCTGCCAGAGAGATGCTTGTCACCACCAGTGTCCAATTTTTATCCATATAACTCAGGAAATTTATCCATACAACTCAGGAAATTTTACATTAAATGAGGCAGAATATTCGATCTTGGGTTGTACCTTCTGAACAGCCCCAGCTGCCCTGGTGCTAAGGGATCTGGGTACGTGGCAGAATAGGTCTATTCCTGTCATTTTAAAGAAATACAAAACAATCCACAGGAATTCTCTTACATGATTACTAATGTAGCAAAATTAAAGGTTCAAAGGCAGGGGAAAAGGGTAAAAGTGGCAGCTGAACTTTAATTCTGGTCTCTGAATTAGGCTTTTAATTATGCCATCAAGCAGTCTCACTCAGAATTCCAGGCCGCTGTGAACACTGAAACCTGCTGATTATTTCTCGTGCTGTATCTGCCCCAGCTATCCCCAGACGCCGTGGGATGAAAGAGTGGGAGCCTCCCAACTCCACAAGTGGCCATTAAAACAAGGAATACTGCTATGAGCCAAGGCCTGGGTTGAGCTGTACATGCAGCTGCAGTTTTTATAGAGGGCAGCTGCATGTACAGCTGCATACCAATGGCTGATGGAAACTGAGGCTGAGTTTTAGTTGTTGGTCTTTATTTATGTGGCCCTCATAATACGCCAGAATCTAGCTAACATGAATATTTCTTTAAAGGGAAAATGAGCATTTGAAAAAGGCTGAGACCTTTGGTCAGAGCTGTTTGTTGTAGCTCTTCTTTGGAAAAAGTAGATGCAGGACAGGAATTCTGATCCAGTTTTCCAGTTTTGCAAGGAAAAAAAACGACTTAAACCTGTACTGCCTGAGATTCCACTCATCCACCTCATCATTTCTTTAATTCACTGACGATTGATGTAAACAAATTTTACTGACTGCAGCTCTCAGCTATGTGAGTTTATTAGAAACTGTGAAAAGCAGCATCTGCAAAGCAAAGAGGAATCCAAGGAAATGCCGTGCTGGAGATTTCCTGGGGGAAGAGCTCAGCAGCAGAAGCCTGAGCCCAGCAGTTATCTGCAGGGTTTGGTTGCCAGCTGGCCAAACAGGAGGTGGTCACTGGCCAGCTCGGCAACCTCATCCCTGGGGACTGGCCGCGGTGCATGTGGCACAGAGGATGGCGGAGAGATGACAGTGCTGGGGGAGGTGGGGGACGAGGGGATGAGGGGAGGATGCTGTGGGAGGATAGCAAGGCCATAGGGAAAACAGTAAGGATTTGGGATGCTTTGTGGGGAGGAGGAGGTGAGTAGGAATATAGGACACAGTTTCAGAGTAAACTAGGCTTCGTTAATGATGCGGCTCTCAGAACTGCTTGTTTTCTAACTCTAAGAGAGTCTGTCAAGTGCTGCCTTTTTTTCTCTCTTAGACTTTTCTCCTCATTACTGTGTTCTTTATTGCCATCCCATGCTGTGACTTTGATTCTCTGCTCTGAGTCACAACACATCCACTGCTGCTTCATATCTTGAAATGCCTTTACATCAGCATTAATGTAAGAATGCGTTTTGGTATAATAATTGTATCCAGTTATTGACCACATAATCAATATTGGGGAGCTCGTAGAACCTTTGCTGCCATTTAAATCAAATCATTAAACAAAGCAATAAAAACCTAAACGTATAGATCTGTAAATGGTCCTAACAGTTGTTTTATATTAAAGGGAAAAAATGGACTCAAGTTTGGGCTTTTTTTTCCTCCCAGTCATATATAAAGCTGCCAAATAAGATTATTTCATCCTTTTGTTCATCTCTCAAGCAACCCCGGCATTAGGCACAAATTACTGGGAGTGTCAGGCGGGGCTCCCGGGAAGCCGTGGGCAGTGGCGGAGGGGACTGCAGGCCACGTCATGCCTGGATTGCACTGGCAGAGTGATCCGGGAGCCGCAGTCACACGTTACTCTCCATGGATGTTTCCGTGGGCCTTGTGCTCACTCTCAAAGCAAAAATCAAGTTGTCAAAGGCTGTATCTGTGCTGCTAAATAAAGCAGGGCGAGGGAGCAAGCTTGACTGCTGGCCATGCAGGCTACTTAGCTATTAGCTGTTAGCTCACACCTCGGCGTGGTCTTGATTCGTGCCGGCTCCTCTCCCTCGAGAGTGCCAGGACACGGCTGGCCGTGCGCTTGGCTGGCGCTGTCAGCGAGGTCACACCAGGTTTGGCTCCCTGTGTCCTGTGGGCTTCCAGGATGCTCTCTCCAACACCTCTCCCCATGCAGTCACAGCACAGAGCCTGGGGTTCCTGCTGGGAAAACATCGCCATCATGGGCTGCAGATCCTGGTCATTCAGCGCCAAACACGGCAATGACAAAGCCAGAATTCCACATTCATATTTAGGCCTGTAGGAGCATCCCACAGGGCTCGGGGCAGAGCTGGAGTCAAATGCCATGCAGCTGGTAAGCCAGTGCCTTTCTGAGCTGCAGAGCCAGAGAACAGCTCCTGGACCCATTTAATCCAGCAGTAGAGATACAGCTGCTGTGATTAGGAATGTAAACATCTCTCATGGAAGATACTTCTGCAAGAGTGTGTGAACTGGTGTGAGGTGGTGCACTGAGCCCTCTCATCCCATTTGCAAAGACATCTGAGCTTTTTTTTTTTAAGCCAGATCACTCCTTCAGTATTCAATTTTGATGTCTTAAACTCAGCATGTTCACTGGTGACACCAAGCTGTGTGGTGCAGTCAACACATTGGAGGGAAGGGATGCCATTCAGAGGGACCTTGACAGACTGGAGAGGTGGGCCCATGCAAACCTCATAAAGTTCAACCAGGCCAGGTGCAAGGTCCTGCACCTGGGTCATGGCAATCCCAGGCACAAATACAGGCTGGGAGGAGAATGGATTGAGAGCAGCCCTGAGGAGAAGGACTTGAAGGTGCTGTTGGACAAGAAATGAGCCAGCAATGTGTACTTGCAGCCAAGAAAGCCAACTGTATCCTGTGTGGTGATTCTCCCTCTCTACTCTGCCCTGGTGAGACCCCACCTGGAGTACTACATCCACCTCTGGAGCCTCCAACATAAGAAAGACACAGACCTGTTGGAGCGAGTTCAGAGGAGGGCCACCAAGATGATGAGAGAGCTGGAGCACCTCTCCTATGAGGACAGGCTGAGAGAGTCAGGGCTGCTCAGCCTGGAGAGAAGGCGGCTCTGGGGAGACCTTACAGCAGCCTTCCAGTACTTAAAGAGGGGTAATAAGAAAGATGGGGAGAAACTTTTTAGCAGGGCCTGTTGTGATAGGACAAAGGGTAATGGTTTTAAAATAGAAGGAGGTAAATTTAGACCAGATATAGGGAAGAAATTTACTACAGTGAAAGTGGTGGAACACTGGCAGAGATTGCCGAGAGAGGTGGTGGATGCCCCATCCCTGGAAACGTTCAAGGCCAGGTTGGACAGGGCTCTGAGCAACCTGATCTATTTGGAGATGTCCCTGCTCCTTTCAGGGAGATTGGACTAAATGACCTTTAAAGGTCCCTTCCAACCCAAACTATGTTATGATTGTATGAAATTAACTTAATTTTCAGACACTGTTAATACTCAACATTATGTACTAAGATCATGTAGAGAGTCTTAGGCCAGGCATCTAGAAACTGAGGAGCCTCAACTCTTTGGCTGCTTTTGAAACTCCTGGCCTGAATTTCTGGCTTGCTTGCTCTCTTCTCTTCCCATATCTATCATTATAATATGCAAGAATTTCTCACTGTTGTACTTTCTCCAGGAGCTTGACTCAGTTCTTGCTCATTCCAGTTGAAAGGAGAATCACTCCCACTAATGGTAAAGGAGTTTTATTGATATGAAGTTTCAGTACCAATGCACATGAAATTAGAAGCAGATGGCCAGATGTTTCAGGGGTCAGAAGAAATCACACTGCCGCTGGTACTCACCTCCTTGTACTCGCTGTCAAACCGACGGCAAGACAACGCAATGTTATTTTGCACTCTTTGCAGGCTGTACTGACTATGACAGACGTGTGCGCATCCTTAAAACACCTCCGTGCTTCTGAGACTACTTGTTTGTGTGGAAGGCTGTGTTTTTAAAAGGCTGATTAGAGGTATTTGAGAAAAGAGAAGACTGCTTTGGCCCCTTTAAGTCTTTTTTATGCAACGGAGACAAGTTTTTTCTGTTTTCCAAAGCCAGCCTTGCACAGCAAGCATCACACCCACAGCTCAGGCATTGTGGTCTCACTCCCTCAACTGAGATCTTGTCCTGATGATGGGCTCTCCCTCCTCCTTCCCTCCTTTCCCCACCTCCAGAGTCAGCTGAGCGAAAGTTACACTGCAGCCCAGAAGGAAGGAAAAGAGGAGAAGTCCTCGGAGATCAGCAGCATCAGGGCAGTTCACAGCCACATCCCAGACAGGGCGGCTCCCAAATCCCTCTCTCAGGTGTCTCTCTCACCTCTCGCTCTTGGCCTCTCACCTCTGGGCTTCATGAGTTTTTCACAATTCAGCTGGGGCTTTTGTAGACAAAGAGTCAAATCTATAGCTAACTGTGTTAATTTAACATACAATGTAAATGTAACCTGCAAGTGTAATGGAGAAGCTCAAAGTCAGCACCCTGATCTGAAACGTTTGGTGCTTGTGCTTTTAAAAACACAAGCAGACCATAAGTGGTCCTCCCGTAACAGTTCACAGATCTTTTTGAAATCTGACTGCAGCATCTGCTAGCAGTGTTGTCTCTATATATGTAAGCTTTGTTTTTCATGCATATTCATGTGGTAGGTCATTTATACACAGCATAAACAATAACAGACCAAGGACTATGTCTGATGGACACCAACAGGAGTAGGCTGAAAAGAAGATTTAGTGCTTCTAGTAACAATATTTTGTTGGCAATTTGACAGCTTTGACCTAAGCCAAGTGACAGCGTTAGGTGATACACAGTATGCTGACAACTTATTACATAAAGTATCATGGTTGGCTGTCAAAAGCTTTCTTGGAATCCAGAAATATAGCTCTGGCCAATTTTTATGGCAGTGAAAATGTGTTCAGTAATTCCTACCAAGGCAGTTGTTGAGTGGGGAGGCTGAAAGACAGGACTGATGGAGAGTTATTTGATAACAACAACAAGAAGTTGTCCACCTGCAATCGGGCAGGTTTATCCATATGGTTTTGCAACCTTCTTGGCAGTGACTCAGACATTATGATACAGTCCCAACAATTCCCCTTTTTCTCCAGGGAAAGATATAATCTCAGCAAAAATAAGATGCTATTTCCTTTTTAATCTAAAAGTGAATTGGGAAGGAGTAGCAGTGTATGGGAATAATAAAAGCAATGCCAGTTGGATTCTCTGCCTCAGAAATATAAGCCATCTAATTTGACACCTTTAAACTGCAGAGTCTGAGGGGCAGCGGGCACTGCTCACCCTTGTACAGCCTTGGGAACGTTAAGGGCATTAGCAGAGCCAAGATTTGGCTCCACAAGTCTCCTTTTTCAGTAATGGTCTGGAGATACAAAATCTCAGTTCTTCATATTCTTTTTCTGAAGCTTTACTTGCAATAAAAAAGAGATGATTCTTAAACTATGTCATGCAGTTTTGTGAGGCGAAGGATTGATGCGACAGAAATGGTCACTTTGGGCAGCAAAAGCCCTCAGTGGCTTTTTCAAGCATCCCTTCCTTCGGCCCTATTAAGGGAAGGGATCAGCACATGTTGAAGTAGCTGGAAGGGCATTCAGTGTTTGGAGAGCAGCAGATAGCTGCACTGCAGAGAGTAAGTCAGCAGGCAGATGACTCACGTGCTCCTCAGCTCAGGTATCCCACCAGATCTGTACAGATCTGGGCTGCTTCTTTTTGATGTAGCTTTTGCCACAGTGGTTGTGTTCTCTGAGTTACAGTGGTTCCCATGTACCTTTTAAATGCGGATCCAGTATAGCATAATAGACACACGCTCCTATTTAGAAAGCTTAATCTTGTTTTGACCAATGCAGCAATTGCTCTTGTGAGAACATTAGCCTAGGGAGTTAATTTAAATTAGTGTGATTTGGGCTAGGGAAAAAAAACAGGGATACAACAACGGGCAGCTGGCCCCAGCTGTGGCACCTTGGGTTTGATAACTCTGCTTCAGCCTGGCTGTGGGATGCAGCGTGGAAGCAAAATAGCAGGAGCCCTGACTGAAGGGAAGGCACCATGGTTTTTGGCGACGGTCTCTTCTTTATGTGATGCTGACCTATATTGGTATAGCCTTATAAAATGAACCGGTACAATGAGTGAAGCAACCACAGGCAATCGTTTTTAACCGCCTGCACATGATCAGACACACAGACCTCTTCTTCTGGCATGTCTAGCACAGTCTTAATTAAGAAAGTCAGGAGCTGGAGTTGAAAATATGGCATCACGTTTCCCACAATGTGCGAATCTATGGTTTCCTACAGTCAGCGCCGACAAAAATCTTCCCTTCCTCCCAGTTCAAAGTAACTGTTGAATATACAGATGGGCTGTATCTACACCTTTCCCCTCACAGTTAAAAGTGCTTTAGATGATTAAGAATTTAAACTGTACTGTGAGCGAGAATCTTGGCTGTTTTAAGGAATAAGGGTTTCCTTAGAAACTGGGAGAAGGATTTAGGAGCAGACGTTTATGAGGGCGAATATGTACACCATCAATTAACACCTTGTTTCTTTCACAAGTTCAGTTATATTTACAACACCACAAGGAAGCAGTGAAAGCAGACAGTTTTGTATGTGCATCAGGGCTGCGAAAGATAGACTCTGCGCTACCAGACAAACAGGGATTCACACCATATGGCTGGTTCAGGAGTTTTGACCGATTTAGAGCAAACGCATAGTAATTTCCCATTGGGGCTGGGGTAGGATGAATATTAATATGGATCAGAAATGACAAACAGAGAAATGGACAAAGATTGTCCCCAGATTACATCTCCCCAGAAGCTGACCCTAGTTTTTAAAGCTGTTTTCCTGGCAAAGTCTGCGATTTGCACTTGATTTCCATGGTACTTTACTTACGTCAGGTCTCCGTAAAATCCCACCAAACGTTTCCAGCTCCAAGTGGCAGATTATCGGCTGCAATTTGATATCCAGAAGAGTTCACAGGCCGAGCATGTTTAAAAAGCAGGCAAATGAGCCAAGAGCCCAACAGCTAACAATGTTGAGGAGACTGTAGAAACCAAACTTGGCACTGACAATCACTGCTGTCATTCCTACCTCTAGTGCTGGTTTTATCCAGACTTTTATATCAAACGTGGTGCTGGAATACCAGCACATTGCACATCATATCCTGAGAGGCTGCAGTGCTAATACATCACAAATAACTTAGCAGTTCAGCTGACAAGCAGAAGAGTAAACTATTGTGGACCCAGCTGGCATAAAATTAACCCTGGTTTTATCTTGCTTTCACTGAAGGAGATTTATTCCCCTTCTTTGCAATAAGATAATTTAGAGGATAGTTTATAATTACCCATGAGAGTCTCCTCAATTCAATTTCTGATCAGCCTGTGTAGTGGAATAATGAATAACTAGGTGTAAGCCAAAACGTGAATTCCAAATTTGGTGCTAAAAGCATAGAATCATAGAATGGTTTGGGTTGGAAGGGACCTTCAAAGGTCATCTAGTCCAACCCCCCTGCAAAGAGCAGGGACATCTTCAACTAAAATGGACACTTTGAGCCACAGTCCTCCACCCTTCTTGTTCCAGGGAAGAAGCACTGCATCAGCTCCATGGAAGGCAAAGGTGCCATCATTGAAAGCAGTGTTCCTCAGCTTCTGGAAGTCATGTTGGAGACGACGGCTGAATGAGGTGACATTCCAATAGCCGTGTGGGTCCAATCTAAGGACTCACCACCTGCACAAATGTAAAGGTGTAAGCCCCAGGGTACGTTGATGCTCTGTATGGAAAGATTCTGTTTTCGGTTGACAAACTGTAAGTGCGTGAGTGGAAATTTTTATTCAGTGGCTTATTTCAGAATGGCTGAGCTGAAAGAATCCAATTAAAAATGACTCAGCTAATTCTGAGGATAGGTTACTAGAATGACTGTTTTCCTCTGTTAAAAAAAAATCATTTATTTGAGGAACTGTCTCACGCAAATGCTCTGGAGTAGTGCCTTCAAATTTGGCAGGATGTATGACTTTTCTATGCAAGATTTGTTTTTTTGCAGTTATTCTGAATATTCTCATACATAGTTTTTTTTTTAAAGCTACAATTAATACATGCCTTCTAATATATGAGTTTGGGTTTTTTAAACTGAATTATTAAGCATGTTGACACGGGGATTTTCTTGTGACTTCTTAATTTTCTTTTTTATTCATTCTCTATTTGGATTTTGGGTACCACTGAGCTAGAGTGTTCATGTTGTATGTATTTTACTTCCAAAGAGAATATATGAAGGAGCATTAAGTTATAAATTAAAAACTTAGGCAATAGCCCAAGCTTAATTTTCCTTTGCCCACCCAATGTACGTAAAAAATGGGGTGAAGAGGGCCACCTATCTCAGTAAGTATGTACAGTTTAATTTCTTCTCCCTTGTTTGGCATACTTTATTTTCTATATGTTGTTGTATTTTCTAAATGCTGTTCACATTCTGGTCCAAAGGCAAATTTTCTGCTTTCCTCAAGGCTTGCAAGATGCACCTCGTGGCTGTATCTTCATGTTCCAAACATAAGCTTAATTTTTGCAACACTATTGGCATCAAAGAGGACTGCAGAGACTACCATAGCCTGGAAACCATCTCTTTTCTTCTGGAGATCCACTGTCTTACCATTACCTGCCACTGCTACAGGGTCATTCAGAGACTGGCCTCTTTTTTTTGGATACAGGCTTGGTTCAATATCTTCTGGCTGATTGTAGCATCAGTTTTGTGGCAAAAAATACAGCCATGTAAGTAATCCCTAATGCAGATAACTATGAGGAGTTCAAACTTAGGGTTTTTCAGACAATCTCAGCTGTTGCATAACCTATTTTTTAGAGTTTGATTTTCCTACCTTTGTGATATTCTTGTTCAATGGTTGTGCAACAAGTTGACTGTTTATCCGTTAACAAAAGAAGAAAATGTAACAGACCTAAAACCCATGTCCTCAGAAAAAAATGTCTGCACCAGCTTTAGATGCCAAAATGAAAGGCAATTCTGAGAGACTTGTATTTACAATAACATGTGGGAGAATAAGAAAAAAAAAGACATGACCAGGCTACAGTTTCTTTTGAGCTACTGCAAAATTGTTTCTTAACAATAAATGCACATAAAGGACCTCATCCTGAATGTGATCTATGCAATTGCATCTTCTGACCCTTTGCAAACATGAGACCTCAGCTAGCGAAAAATACAGTAGGCTTAAAAATCTGAGCAGCCTATCACAGCCTGGCTGGGACAGGCTCCATGAACTGCAGATTTGCTTTTCATTGGCGAGGCCAATGTTCACCTCCTGAATGTTTCAATCAGCCTGCTGGCAGATGTGCTCCTGTACAAGCCTGCAGGCTCAGCCCCGCCGCGGCTTCCAGCATTGTTTGGCAGCACGGCGGCAGAAGCGAGACAAAGATAAATGGAAGTGTGAAAGCTATATTTACACAGCATTTAAACACACTGTATACTGGAGATTGGAGGGCTTGCTGGTAGGTGACACTGCAGGTTTCTATAGGAAGCACATCCAGTAGAGCCCTTATGCCTTATTCAGGTTATGCCCCTCCTGTGACTTTATCTAGGGGTTGTTGTTTTGCCTGCAAAACAGTTTTTTTGGTGGGTAAAAGCCAGACAATACTGAAGTTTGATCCCTGATCTCAGCAAAGTAGGAACCTTGCTGTCCCAGAAATGTTCTTCAACTATTCAAAGATCATCCAAATCTAAATAGGAAATAAATAAAATATGGAAAGGAACACGCATGGGAAGTACAGATCCAGAAAAAAAAAAAGTTACTTTTAAAATACATTGATTTTGCTTCATAAACCAAAAACATGAAGCAAGAATAGAAGTATTACATTAGTTTTTCATTTTTTGCCATTCAAATAACATCTCAATTTGCCCTACCTTTAGATATTAGTATTACATTTCATAGAGTGTTAATATTAAACTTGAAAGAATATGAAGAATTATTTTCTTGCAGCTTCATGAAAAGAATATTTGCACTGAGATAGGTCCGTTTTCACATTCACATTCACATTCACATAACACTGACAAAACTGGAGTAAACTTACAATATTTTGAAGACTGTCAATCCATTCTTCTAATGGGATGACTTTGGAATTTTACGTTGAAGACTGGTATAAAGGAGATATCAAGAGATATTACAAGATATGTCTTTAATGAACAATATTTTACTACATAGATACAAAAAAAATCACCACACTTACCACATCTCTTTTCATGAAATTCCTTTTGATTCTGTTGTGAGTCACTGAGAGAGAATACAGAGTATAAATGGCAATAAACACAGTGCAGTGGCATAAAATAATAAATAAATTTTCATTGTAAAATTCTATTTTAACCAGGTCTTCTTGGCTGGTGAATATAATATTTACAGCACCAAGGCAGACAAGATCTTGATGTTACTGCTCTGTGAGTGCAAAGGATGAAGGACTGTTAATGTTACCAGCATCTCTGTTAGACATTAAATACAGAAAGGGATGTGGTTCATGCACATTAGTTGTACAAGTAGTGCCCAAGGACCCTGAAGAGGTATATCAGTTTTTCCACCACGGCAAATGTGGTGGGATTCAGCTGCCTGGCTGTTGCCTGCTCGCAGGACTACAGAGGTTTGTGGGAACTCTGGTCATAGTTGTGGGGTGTTATTATTTTCTCAAAAGCTGGTTCTGATCCTCAAAGGATGCAGTCCTGACGAGACTGTATCCCTGGAGAAATGGGAGGATGACTACAGAGAGGTATAGCTGCTCCCCCATCATATGCTGGGGACTGCAGCCCCTTCAGCTCCTGCTATTCCTCCCTGTCCATGAAACTGTGCTTGTCTTATTGTAGTGTAAAAGAATTCAGCAGAAATAAAAGTAAAATACTTCAACCAGATGAAATTTAAATAGTATAAAATTGTGATTTGTGAAGCCAAACTGCTGAATGTGTAAAAGAAAAAGAAGCATGAAAGATTTCGTATCAGTTTTTCCATTTCAAAAGGCTTGCCTGTAGAATGACCCATCCAGCATTCTTCAGGCTTTAATTAATTAAAAGCAGGGAGAAAATTAGGATTTTGGCACAGGATAAATATTCCAGACTTGAACAGAAGATGTTGCTTTAATGACCTGGACACTATCCAGGAAGTACGCAAAGGCTAGCAGCCACTTCTGACAACTAATATATCTGATAAAAAAGAGCATTCTGGCCAATTAAAGAACTGGGGTAGAAATAATGGTTTGTCACCAAGTGTGTAACTGAGGCCAATTGGTTCAGATTAACCAACGAGTTATCCTTTGTAAGTGAATTTAAAGGTCACGATGAGCTGTCTTGGTGGGTAAAAGATAAAAATGTTAAATTAATATGGTGGCAAAAGATTTTCAAATATGAGACGTGGAGATAAAAATTAGATTTGCAAATCATGCAAAATCACCTGGAGTGGACTAAGCAAATTGCTTTTATGGCAGAAGGTCATTAAGAAAAAAGTGTGAATAAAAGTATGAAATTCCATCCACCGCAGAAAGCAGAAGCCTTCTTTAAGTATTCACAGGCAAATGTTCTCTTGAAGGACTTTACTATAAACTAACAGCTGAGAGTATATACCTCTGTATATGGGCAGAGGTAGGGCTGTTTTAGGGCAATCTAGTTTCTGCTTTATACAATAAAACAACTGGTTATGTTATTCATAACTGACCTGTGCAATACCACTTGACCACAAAGAGATTTTCTCTAATCTAGCTCTAAATTTCCATTGTGCTGACTGTCCTGGCGACAAATTCCATAGAGACAGATTTTTCCAACATGTCTTTCTCTACAATCTTCCATTCTACATAAAGTTTGACACTGATTCTGGACAAAGAAGGTGGTCACAGACTTCAGGATCCCCATAAGACCTACGGGAAGCTCTAGGATGTCCATGGGGATGGGGCTTTGCTGTTTCTGCTTTGGCTATGGCAGCTTGTGACAACGTGGAGTCCCTAATGTTATGTTGGCTGAGTATCCCAAACTCCAACCAGGCACCTCAGGAAAGAGAACTGCTCTCTCCCCACAGATTGATGTAGGTGGAGAGGTGAATAGCCATTAATTGGATGAAAGGATATTTACATTGTAAATGACTGTCTGGCTTCCTAAGTGCAAGAGAGCCTATTTAGACACCGTGTGATGTCTAGCTGAGAGCCAAAGCCTCTCCAAACTTGACTCTCCCCGTGGGGGCAAGATAAGATGGCCTGTCCTCATACCTACGCCATGCATGAAGGATGTGAAGGCAGCCTCACAGCTCTGGCTGTCACCTATCAGCACTGGGAACACCCATCAGAGCACCCAGCTAGGTAGCTGCTGCTCATCATGGGCCAGCCAGCTGCTTCTCATGAGAATCTCAGTCCCATCCCTCTCCAGAAAGTCCTGTTCTGCTGTTGACATTAGAGGGAGCTTCTCCACCAAGTACCTCTGATTTCATGTGCATTACAGCTGCCAACTGTACTCAGATGGCTCTGTTTGCTGCTACTTGAGAGATAAGATTCCCAAAATAAGGCAATAAATATCCACAGTGGCTATTGCTTATTTTTACAAGCAATATGGAGGCCTCACATCATCACTGCAGTGCATAAAGAGGTAGATGTTTATGACAGGCCAAGTCTAGCCAGCTCCATAGATCAGCCTCCCATCTGTGCTTGTCATTTCCTTCCCACCTAGAGGAGAGAACCCCAGCCCCCCATCCAGGGGAGATGCCGCTTGCTGCCTCTTCTGGGTACCCTTTTCAAGCAGATGAACAGCTCGGGAAGGAGCCTGCCTGCCATCCACCCTGCCTGAGGCTGAGATGCTGCGGATGGACAAGGGAGCACTTTCCTTGACTTTCGGGGCTGCTGGTGAGGAGAAGAGGAGCAGTGACAACCCAAGTGCAGAAGCAAAGAGCAGGACCAAGCACAGGTTGCAACTGGCTGCCCCTTCCCTCCTGGCACTGTTTGCTGGAAATATTTGTATTTTAGGCCCCCTTTTCCAGCCCCAGGTCTGACTGTGTGTGCAAACCGCTGTTCTGGCAGGATTTGGACAGCTTTGAAAGCACAGAAAAGAGCAAGGGCTCCGAGAGAGTTTAAACACTGTTAAAAAGCATAGAGCCCATTCCTGCACATAGCATTGAGACGCTGGTGCCAGGCCGTGAGATTTCAGGACTTCAGAAATGGGTTATTACAAGTATATAACCAGTTATCATAAATGGTTTTTATTTTTCTTTATGTGAGTACCTAAAATACCCAAAACACACATAAAACAGCTATTTATTTCTCTGAGGAACATTTAAAATGCTTGTTCTTCCACAGATTACTTGTGTGAGTGGATGAACCTAAACTACTAAACAGCTGATACTGAGCCAAATTTTCAATGGATATTAAAAAAGATGTACACAGACTGAGGAAAGTATGCGTTGCCACACAAGGTAAATGCATGCAAATAAAGATATCCAAGTACAATGGCCGTAAAGCCATTGATGAAAGGTATTTTACTGACACTGAAGTAACCTTGTTGAATTGCAAATTTTGGCTTCATTTCCTTTTCTGTAACCAGTGCAAAAGCAAAGAAAGGATCTGATTTCCTGGAAGCAGGTTTGTCTTATCTGTTAATATATAGTCCCACCTTTTACATTGGGTGAATATATTTGTATGTTCTTGGTTGGCATAATTTGGGACAAAAGGGAGGAGATATCTTGATTTTTCAGAGACAAGCAGCTATTTTGAGGACTAATGCCAGGGAAGTATTCTGACATTTCTTTAAAGAAAAATGTAAAGAAAATGCAGAAACAAATCATGTCTCTAGTCAGAGCATTAGCAAATTGCCCTTCTAGTAGAGGGAATTACAGTACTGAAACTTTTAGTATCATGGTTTCATACAGGTAGACTACCTTCTAGGGTTTTGTAGGAAGCGAGACAGCCAAGTTGAAGTTAGCTTGTACGTGAGACTCCTTAGCATGGGAACTTTAGAAATACTAAGCAATGCATGAGCATAATTCCCATTTTTTAAAGCAACTTTTGAAAGTGACTTTGAAAGGAATGTGGGCCAAGGCTGAGCTTAGAAACATGAGAGTGCGTGGCAGGGCACGCTGGCGATGGTGTGGAGAATCCCCATGGCTGCTCCAGCTCCCACAGAATCTGCCCGGGTCTGCCTCTGCCTGGTGGTGTCTGTACGGCTGTGGCAGAGCTAGCCAGCTCTTCTGATGCCTGCTGGCAAGGCTGGTTTCAAGGCTGTGCTCGTATGGTGCCATTTCAGGGATTTCTACACCGTACTTATTTGCACTAAGGTCCTGGTGATTCTCAATTCAATGCAGGCTCCCCAATCCCTTACTCGCTTTTGAAGAATCACTTAGGAAACTTCTGAAACTTTTCTCAAGTCTCTTTGCTGACACCATGAGAAAGTGAGGGAGCAGATGCAAGTACCCATGTAAAATAAAAATATACATATTTAATATTTGAAATTTCGATGGAACTGCTGTTCTGTTTAGAGATAGCACTGTCCATTCAAGTGCTAGAGTGAGAAGCATCTCATCTTAAACCCACAGAGGTGGCAAAATCTCCTTTTGAAATCACATTACTTCTTTCATGAGATATAAAATATGGAGAAATAAAGCTCAGTTGAACTTTTTCTCCACTCTCAGAAAATAACACGTAAAATAGAAAAAAACCACTCTACACAAACAACAAGCAGAGCTTTCTTGACCCAGCTGACTTCTCTAGTTGGTGTCTTGTTTTCTTCCCTTTCCTTAGCTGTCATTGCGTCTCGCCCCCTGTAAGCAGCTCAGTCTCATTAAAAGCAATGTGGTGAAACAAGCCACATCATTATACTCACTTAGATCAAGTTCTTGTAGCCCGTGCTTACCGTTCATAGTAACTGCCACTTAGGATTTGTGAACCCTCTATTGACACCTCCCTGGTGGTTTGTTTTTTTTTTTTTTAATTTTTGTTTTTGTTTTTAATGTGAGTGTGTCTTAGTTTGAAATTTACATGTCTTCAGAACAACTAAAATTCACAAGAACAAACTAATTAATGGATTCCAGGTTTGACAGCTACAAGAAGACAGATGAGAAAGTAACATGCTTCTGGCAGCGTGTTATCAATTGGGAGGCACCAGTGCATCGCCTCTGTGTGGTACAGTGAGCTGGAACCGACACTGACAGATGACACAGCCCTTGACAGTGAAGCCTGTATGAGCTGACAGCTCCACTTGCACTCAGGCAGGTCCACGCTCAGCGCTGGAACAGAACCAGCTTGATGTGCAGAATATGCTGGCTTTTATCTCTCCCCAACACTGTACAGCGGGTAGGCTGAACAGCACTGCCAGGTGGACCCCAGGACATACCTTAGAAAGTCACAACTGTCATGAGCGCTGAGATTTTACCAGCAAAAATAAACTAAAAAAATTTAAAGGTATCATTATCCTCTGACCAGTGCTTTGCTCCCCTTTTCGGAAGCAGAGCGGCTCCCTAGCTGCTGGGACTGAGGGAGCCCAGTTTCCTATGGACCAGTGAGTGTCTCCTGCTTGGATACTCAAGTGTCTACTAAGGAGCTTGCTCCGAGCTAGCCTCTGCCACAGCTGGGCACCCCCAGCCTCCCTCTGCCACGTGGATCCTCCGATATTGAAGAAGGGTTGAAGGCACATGCCTGCCTTTCTTTTGGGTGGATCTTTCTTCTCTGGGCAGCTGCCTGCTTTCAGAGAACTGCAAGAGCTTCTGTCTTTGGGCCTGTTACCCCAGTGTCAAATTTGGTGAAAACTGGCCAAAGGCTTGAAGGCTGCAACCTTAAGTTCAGATGGTGTTGGGAGTGGAGAAAGGCTGCGGATGCGCATGCAAATACAGAGTGTGACAACATAGACCTAATTTCCTTTGAAAAAAAGGGCAATACAGAAGGGAAGAGTTTCTTCACACTGTAATTTCAAGATATATACCTACAATCTTAAGATTAGACTGAGCCTGAGCATAGAGGCCCTGGCAGCCTGACCTAATTCTTCCCTAAGGAGACAGGGATGCCAGAGGCACCTGTGTAACTGCTCCATGTCAGGGTGAATTACAGCCCTACAGCAAGTATCCCTTCATACATTGCTATGATAGATCTTTGGAGCTCAGGAAGAGACCTTATGCTTTTAAAATGGACAGAATATGGGAATCAATATTCTTTTGTGGATTTAAGAGAATATTGTCTTAATTTAAGATAATATTGCCTAATAATCTGGTCAAATTAGTTTGAGTCAGCCTAGATCTTCAAGAAGCTTCCTTTCCTTCATCTCTAATGCTATATTTTTTTTCAGGTGACATTACAGAGGAACTGAGAGCCCTATTAAGGGGAAAATCCAAGTTTTATGGCTCCAGCGAGGGGATTTATTGCAGCCAACACATCTCTCTCCCTTGCTCCTTACAGCTCCACGTGGCCCTTCCGCCTGCTTCCCTCCTCTTCATTACAGCCTCCTTTGGCCCCACAGAGCAGCCACCAGTGCTCCCTCGGCTTAGCCCCAAGGTGACACAAGCAATAACACCGGCAGAAGCCGGAACGGCGTTGGGCATACTTGTCCGCGCTCAGCAGCCGTCAAACAGGAGCTATTTGAAAGATCGATGGGAGTTTCTACAGCTTTGCTTGTGCACGTGTGCCTCAGAGTACAGCGCTTAACTAGAAGGAACATAATTCCATTAGCTTCACTGGGACTATTCATATCCTTGATAGTACGCTCCTGTGTTAGGGACTTTGCTGAATCGGGACCAAAATTTGTGAAATTTGTGTTGTGTGCACATTTGCTTGGATTTCTCTGTGCTGCAGCTGCCCATGCACACTGTCATTTCAGCTACTCAAGGGACTGGTAGTACTACGTAACAGGAGGTACATTTCACACAGTCAGTTTTTGACTGTTTAAAAGTGTAAGATGAGAAAAAAGTTCACTAAAAATCAATGTACAAAAAGACAACTGGGAATTTTTTCAAAGTGCTTTTCTCTGTGAAGCTCCGTGAGGACAAAATTAAGGGTTTTTTTTCCAGATATTGATATTGTTGCTTACTGTTACACATCTATGTGATATATAAATAATAGATATGCTGGAAATCTTCAGAAAAAAAAATTGTTTAATGAAGATCAAGATTAACAGAACTTCCCTTTACGTCAACAAGAAGGAATTTATATTCCTTTTTCCAGGTAGCCTTTGTGCATCATATTCCCTTTCTGTCGTAGTTCAGCCCTGATCGGGACCAGACTACGCAGTCTCTCTCTCACTCCCCCCACCCTCCGGGAGAACAGGGGGAGATGATATAAGAAAAACGGCTCGAGGTTTGAGATAAGGACAGGGAGAAATCCTTAAAGTTACCGTCACGGGCAAAACCAGACTTGACTTGGGGAAAACTATTCATTTATTACTAAAACTAGCAGGATAATGAAACAGAGAAACAAGATAAACCTCCCCCAACCCCTCCCTCTTCCCGAGCTTAACATTATCTCTACTACCTTCCCCCCCACCCCGAGCGGCACAGGGTGGAAGAGGGGGATTGCGGTCAGTTCGTCACACGTTGTTTTACGCTGCTGCTTCACAGTTGAGGGAAGAACTCCTCACATCCCTCCCCTGCTCCATTGTGGGGTCCCACCCATACGCCACAGTCCCTCATTAAACTGCTCCGGCGTGGGTCATCTCTTCCACAGGGTGCCGTCTCTCCAGAACGGCTGCCCCAGTGGGCCCTCCACGGGCCACAGCCACATTCAGGCATCCACCTCCCCCGGTGCAGAGTCCTTCACGGGCTCCAAGTGGATCTCTGCTCCTCCGTGGACCTCCATGGGCTGCAGGGGGACAACCTGCTCCACCATGGTCATCACCACAGGCTGCAGGGGAATCTTGGCCAGGAGCCGCATTACTCCTCCTCCTCCTTCTTCACTGACCTTGGTGTCTGCAGCTGTTTCTCTCACAAGAAAAGTTCTTCACAACAGGCTGGCAGAAGCCTCTCAGGATCTCTTCACATCATCACCCATCTGCGCCTCTGCCCCCGCTCAGCTTCCTCACATCTTCTCTTCTTCCTAGAAACCAAACAGAAGCTGCGGCCTTAGTGGCTCCAACTTCTCAGGTTCTCATACCATTGCAAAAATGGAAAAGCATGTAAGCATGAGCATTATTTGCCTCATGCTAATGTTTAGACGCTCTTATCCCAACTTTACAGTCAAGGAAGTGAGGCAAAGAGAAGCAATTGCCTAAAGCAACATTATGTCCCTGCTCCTTCCAGGGGAGTTGGACCAGATGACCTTTGAAGGTCCCCTCCAACCCTAACCATTTATGATCCTATGATTCTATGACTACTGTCCCATGTTAAGCCATGAAGCCCTTGTTTCCTCTGAAGAAATGGCATCAGTTACCCTGGAAAGCCACATTCTCATCTCACTTGGTCCCTCCTTCTCCTGCTGAGGCAACCCTAGCGTAGGTAACAGCGTGACAGCTCACAAGCACAAGCTCAGCCAAGGCAGTGCGTTGGAAGGCAGCATTGCAGGCACTGCCTGTCCCAGTCAGGCTGGTCATGCTGGCATGAATAGCTTTGTTTTAACATTGCAGCAGCACAGTATAATTATGTTTGAGCAGACAGGAATCGCTAAGTTCTTACTTTCAATATCTTACATCCACTTGAAAAGTTACCTTGCAGAAAGAAATTCAAATATCTCTTCTTAGACTAATCCAGTTTGGAATTAACAGAATATAGAAAACTAGTGATTTCACCATAAAATTCTTTTCACAGGTAAAACCATTGTATTTTCTGGATCCCAATTTTTGAACATATATGTTGCATCAGACAATTTTTTAAAGAAAAAGCTTATAGCAAAGATGAGCTAAGGATACATGGCCAGAGTTCTTCCTCTCTTCTTTCATACTGATGAAAACTGATTTTACATAAGCAAATAGAAAAAACAGCACCGGTGTTCCTAATTTTTAGGTACTAAAAAAACCACCTCCCTGGGGATAAAAATATCTTATGCATACTGCTCCTGATTCAAGAAAAGTCTTCCCAAGCACAGAACAGACATGCCATGAGAGGTGCTTGGTGGTGTTATAACTGAGTGCCCTGGATGGTCTTCTGCAAAGGTCAATAGAAATAGCTATTTAGAAACCAAGTTCTCACTTCAATCCCTCTAATATGAAATTGAGCAGTGAATTGACTACCCTTCATAATGCACCTTGCAGCAAGAATCTAGGGTGTTTGACTATTCAGAGCTGAAGGTCTTGTCCTTCAGGCTTTTTTTCTTTGAGTTTTTTTTTCTTCTATATCAGTTGTGAGAGTCACATCCTTGCACACTTACAAAACAAAGCAGGATCACTGAACAGGCAATTTGTGAACTCTGCCTATCTAGCTTAGGAGCTGAATCCAAATTCAAACTAGATCCAGATGAAATATTTATGAGTATGCACAGATAGATATTTACACAGAGAGACATGGATATAGACAAATTCAGATTATCTGTTTTTCTCCCCCATGATCAGACTGTTCCTGGATTGCTTGCTTAGATATATTTTAAATGGCTTGCATTTATATTCATAGTGCGGCACATATCTGTGTTCTTGCTGTTTTAGACAGATTTTAAAATATCATACTGAAATTTTATGGAGCCTGATAAAGTTGGATAGCAAACTTTCTTAAACAGAATTAAATTTTACTGTCTAACATCATACAAGGCTATCCAAGATACTCTTTAACTTCTCTAAATACAATATTGAGCATGCAGTTCTTTTTCTTTGACATTTTTTTGACCAAGTTATCTTCAAAAACCTCCATCATTTATATCTGTAACCCAGGAATACATGTAATATTTCTTCACAGCCCTGTTTATAAAGAGAATCTGAAGTAGAACAAGCTATGGTGAGCCAAATTTTGTGGTGGTGCAAGTGGGGAAGCTCACTGATATCATGAAGACTCTGGCAATTATACTATTAGAGTCTGACTTCTCTGGTGTATCCAAATTATGGAATCATAGAACCATAGCATAGTTTGGGTTGCAAGAGACCTTTAAAGGTCATTTAGTCCAACCTCCCTGCAAGGAGCAGGGACATTTCCAACCAGATCAGGTTGCTCAGAGCCTCATCCAACCTGGCCTTGAATGTTTCCAGGGACGGGGCATCTACTACCTCTCTGGGCAACCTGGTCCACTGTTTCACCACCTTCATTGTGAAAAATTTCTTCCCTATATCTGGTCTAAATCTACCTCCTTCTATTTAAAAACCATTACCCCTAGTCCTATCACAACAGGCCCTACTGAAGAGTTTCTCCTTGTCTTTCCTGTAGGCCCCCTTTAGGTACTGGAAGGCTGCTATAAGGTCCCCCTAGAGCCTTCTCTTCTCACAGGAGAGGTGCTCCAGCCCTCTCATCATCTTTGTGGCCCTCCTCTGGACTTGCTCCAACAGGTCCACATCCTTCTTATGCTGGGGGCTCCAGAACTGGACACAGTACTCCAGATGGGGTCTCACAAGAGCAGAGTAGAGGGGCAGAATCACCTCCCTCGACCTGCTGGCCACACTTCTTTTAATGCAGCCACAGGCTTTCTGTGCTGCAAGCACACATTGTCGACTAACATTGAGCTTCTCATCCACCAGTAGCCTCAAGTCCTTCTCCTCAGGGCTGCTCTCAATCCACTCTCTGCCCAGCCTGTATTTGTGCTTGGGATTTTCCTGACCCATGTGCAAGACCCTGCACTTGGCCTCGTTGAACTTCATGAGGTTTGTAGTTCAATTATGGTGATTAAAAACATACACTTAAAATTTCAGTGGACTACATATTGTGATACCATCAGCATTTAAAAAAAAAAAGTATATTCTACAGAAGGGAAAATGAGCTTAACTTTTTTCTTAGCATTTTCACTCCATTGATTCCATCCTGCATTCAGACAGATAAATGTAGTGCCTCTGACTCTTTTGTGTTTCTGTTTTGGAGTCATCCACAAAAGAGCAATCCACCAAGGGCTGTTAAAAACAAAACACTCTCTGGCTCAGAAAGGCCCTGAGATGCAAATTTGTGGTTGCTAGGAGAGTATTTTGGGGAAGTATCACTATGTCCTTTCTCTGTTCTCATACCTTTCTGTAGCTACCTACCCTTGGACACTGCTGAAAACAGGGTCTTGGGCCGGATGGACCTTATATTGGTTTAAGTCAAAGAGGCCAGTAGCAGATGTAAACTCTCACTAGTTTAAATTTTCAAAGTAGAAGTGTTTGCTGATACTATGAGTGCATTAGATTCTGATAATGACATCTTGCTCTCTTCTAGACGGCCCTGGGTCTTCTCCTCAGAGGTGTAGGCTTGTGCTTGTTTCTCAGAATTTACAATGAGTAATCACACAAAACCTACTCAAAATATCCTGCTCATTATGTCCTCACAGTGTCCCTTGTCCCTGACTCATATCTGGGAAAAAAACATACCTGGCATATGAGAATTGGGGTTTAATTCTGCACAAGGATTTTCTGCTGGAAGACAGAAATGGGGAGCTGAAAGTGGTGAGGGCAGCAAAGGGGAAAGAGTTTTACTCCTCTGAAAGCATTAAACACTAAATAAGAAATGAAAACTGTCCTTTCTTTGTTTTTTAATGGTGCTTTTTCACAGAAGATGAAGTGAGGAAGGGATTATCCAGTGGCTGAGTAACAGATGCAGATGCAGCTTCAGTTTTTGCCCTATCCCAGCCACCTCTTGCATACCTATAGCAGTCTGGCCATACTACTAAACGAATGAGGACCAAAGGAGAACTTTTCACTCCAGGCAGCAGCTATGCACCCTGTTAATTCCTTTCTCACTCCTGGCTTTGCTTTCGATCGCTGCAGACAACTCCTACAAAGACAAGGTACAAGTACCTTCCCTGTTGAATTCACTCCCAGGTCTGTTCCTGAAAGGCAGTATGGAGGAGATCTCATTAGGTCTGGCTCCTCCTGCCTGGCACAGTTTTTCAGCACTCTCACTCATTTTGCACCCTCATGTCACCCTCCAGGACATGTTACGTGAAGCCCTCAGTTTTGTCAAAACACTGCTCTAGAGGGTTGCGGTGCAGGTTTCATATTATTCCAGCAGTTCAAATTGAAGAAATATGCGGAAGGAGACATGATTAAATCTAAAATCTACAGAAGCACCACTTGGCCCAGAAGAGATGTTGTGTGGATGATCCGGAGAGAACGGAAAGGAGTGTCTCCTGCCTTCCTCTCTGTCAAATCTGAGTCAGCAGCAGTCTGTAACAATATTTTTTAAGCAGCTAGATTAACAGCTGGAAACTCTAAGCACCGCTGTAAGCTTAGTAAATAATAAAAGTGAAGCTAGCTTTTTGATAAAGCGGTTCTGGTACGAAAGATCAAGATTTTCCATTACTCTTCCCGAATGTGATGCCTTTTAAGGCTGGCTCATTGGAAATGTATACAGCAATTCTGTTTCAAGACATTCTCAAGAATTTCCTTAATTAGCCATCCATGTTTACTGTACTTGTCCCTTATAATATGTGCAGTGTTATATTTGCTATCTGTAATCTCTTTGTTGATTTTGATTCTCCCGAAATGCATTTTTCCCTCCAATGAAAAATACCAAAAGGGCTTTAATTCAAGAAAATATGCTCGGCATCTGAAAGTTTGGGATATGTGGGAGTCACATCCTTTTTGTACAGTTTTGTTTAGTACAGTGGGAGTTTAACTCCTTACTGTCTCCTGCAAAATGAACTCAGACTTATGGAGCTTGCAGTGCAGGTGCTCGGGGGGAGTCATCTGTAGCTGTTCTGCTTTGACAGCCTTGCACACTGGTTATGGTCTGTGCCACTATGCACACTTTGCACATCAAAAACATTTTCTCCCGCCCATGAGCTACCATCTCCCTCTCTTAGTTGTATTTGCTCATCTGAGATTGTGTGGCACAGGAATAAGAGCAGTACAAATGTAGGAAATGTTGAGACCGCAGCACCAAAGAGCGCTTCCCTGGCTTAGCATCCCACCAAGGTCTGGACTGCAGGGAAGCAAGGGAGCTATGATGCAGGGCCCCTGAAGGCACTTGCCATGTGGTAAAGGCACAGCCATGGGGCTGATTTACTCTTTTTGCACCTGGAGAATTGCCAGAGATCATTACAAGCTTTTTAGTCTGCAGGAGGAATATAAAAGAAGGCAGGAACCAGTATCTGGCTCACTGACAAAAAGATTTCAGGCCAAACGACTCACCTCTGGAGGAGGCAGACAAAGCTTTTCAGAGGACATGTCTTACAAGGGAATTCAGTAGCTGGGATTTATTTATTTTTCAGGGCTTGTTGAGCTTTTTTTAGCTCTTAAACAGTAAATCTGCATACACAAAGAACACAGACTTCAGACTCATGAGGTTTGAGGACAGACTTCATAAATGGTCACTTCTTGTGACTTACCCACAGAGGAAGAGAAAGCAGGTTTTTAGAATCTTATTGTTGCCCAGATCATAAGACCCTGATGCTTGTTTATGTGAAGATGGTAAGCTGAGCATTTGCCTCTGGTTATAAACACATCATTTGTGAAAGCATCCATCCTGAAAGAAAGGAGTTTGCTTCTTATGAGGACTATCTCCTTTTTTCTTTGATTCTTCAGTTGAAGTTGCCAAAGAGGTCAAGTAGACAGTGGTCTCACAAAACTGAGAGTCACCTAATGTACTTAGAGTATTCATAACTCTGACGGTTTCTAAATATACTGTTAGAGAAGGACCAGAGTGTTCAGGAAAAGACCACACCGACAAAAATGTGAACATCCAGTACAAATAGCCAGACATAGAGCACAGATGTAATACAATGAAGTACTTGGAGCATAATTCTAAAGTTGCATTACCTTGAAATTCTTCACATTCTGTGCAATAGTTTATACCTTAGGTCCTTCAAGCACTTACTGCAGCATAAACTATGTATGTCAGAATAAACTCACAACTTACTCTGGATATCACTGAAAATTAACTGATGTGTTTGCCTGAAATTTGGGATATTATAATATGTGATAATTCTAATGAAATGTTTACTTTTGCTATAATAACTAGAAGTGATTACACTACACAATTTTCAAGAAGCTCCCCAGTTAATTAAAAGGATAGGAAATTGTTTTACATATATTGATATTTTTCCCCTTTGAGAAGTCATATAACAGATTTGTTGGGTAGTTTGTTCTGTATCACTTTGCATCTTCAGAATAACCCTTTTTACATGGGACAGAGAATGATTTGATATCTGTGACAGAATTATGCAATGCATATCATTGCTGCTTCACCAAATTACGACTTGAAATAGTCTGAATGAAATTCTAAAACCAACAGTTTTCAGGTACTTTGCAAGTCTATTTTTAATTAACCAATTTTGCTATAGATAATTTAACTGCAAACAAAACACATTTACAGAAAGTTTCTGTCTTTAGAATTTTAAATCTACCACTACAAATCTTGCCAGGACACTGAAGTTAAAAAAAAGAAGTTGCATTTTTCTGTTCTATGACTGTTATTTGGGGTTTCCTCATCACAATGAAGGGTAATACAGAAGGTAATACAAAGTAACTTCTTATAATCCACTGTACCAGTACTTACAGATGGCATTTTCACTACTACCATTGGTCTGATTTACTCATTTCACTGGGTTTACACAGTACTTTGATGTTTATCTATTGTAGAAGTGGAGAACAGTCATAAATACTGTAGGAGCAGCTTAGAGCTCCAGACATGGGTTTTAGTGGCATCATTGTCGCACATAGTCTCTAGCTGCTGGTCCAGAGAGGTGCAAGTCACTTATAGCCCTGTGCAGATGCCTTAGACACCACAGAACATGTCAAATAACACCAAGTGCCTGTATTTAAGTTACTAAACTGAGCTTTAGCTGTCTACATGGAGATTTCTACAGGTGATCAAGATATCTAATCTTTGTAACCTGTGGAGATCTACTCTTTACACTCAATGGAGATCTGAGTTTGTTCTCCATGGTCCACTGACAGTATTGACAGAGTCTCTATTTACTGGGAGAAGAGCTCAGATACCTGCCCTCTACATAGACATCTAAACATATGCCTCTATATCCAGAGCTGAATCCCACGCCACATTCTAGTTTTAATTCTGGGTTTGTTTTTTTTTTTTTTTTTTTTTTGTTCTCATCAAAACCAGCCTTTTTAAAAAATTGCTGTATAAATTGTGGTGAGGTCTAAGATGTATGGAGTTTGAGATTAAATAACTCATTAATTAAGTCAGCCTTAAAGTCTAGCTTGATGGTGGCAGAAGCAGCACATTCACCTGTGGCACACTGGCAATGTGGCTAACAATGTGATGTACTTACTACAGAAGACTACAGAGCACAAACTACGAATTAAATGTGAGTGTGCAGGTTCTCTTCCTGCTGATGTGTAAAATGGACTGCTCTGGAAAAAAAGTACTGCTTTTAACTGAGCTTTTACTGTTCTTCATTGCAAGATAGCATGCTCCTCTCAATCTACCAGAACATGGGACTACTAGGAGGTATAGAAAATATTCTTCACATTGGTCACCTCTGCATTGCTCCAGCCAATTTTGTTTGTTCCTTAGCTCTGTCAACATCAGATTGGATTAGAAATTTTTAAAAATTACATCTGTCAAAGTGAATTATTAAGGGATTTCTTAATTTCCTTCTGATGTTGTACCTGAGAAGCCAAAAAGGAAAATGAGAAATAGTCTATTTAATCTAGGTTCTGACTACAGATTAGAGAAACAGCAGGAGGAAATAAAAAAAAATAACATTGGACTTCAATAGTCTTGGCTGAGTGAAGAAGAAATGCCCATGGACAAACTTGGAAAGCTCAAAGATGGTGTAAAATTTATCCAAGTAACTTTATTCACTTGGACTGAGCTCGCAAAGCTTGGTGCTTAAATAGGATATATAGTCTCAAATTTGGGTGTTGTAATGGGCAATTATCCTCGAGTGAATAAAAATGAGGCAGAATTTGTGCCTCCTATTGCAAATACCTAAGTGTGAAAAGTTGAGTACTAAATATTTGCCTTCCTGGCTCAGAACAATTATCAGACACTATATTTTAAGGACTGCACTTTATAGCTTGCAAATAACAGTCATGTGTTTTAATGTATTTAATTTTACTGGTCTGACTTTCACATATTTTAAGAACTCTCTACCTCTCCTTGGCAGCATAAGAAATTTATCTTGCCAGCGAGCTATAAAGCATCTCTAAATGACAATCAGGGCTCCGTTATTCTATTTCTGAACATCAAGGTCTCAGGTATTAGGCTGCTCGAGGTTATTGTTACCTACCCTACCTTTCTGTGAAAGTGAAATCATGCAATGAAGAATGTGCTGGGATGAGTGAAATATTTTCCCCTTCTGTTGCTGTGTTTTGTTTCCTTGCAGTTAAGAGAAGCATAAAATGTGCAATTGAATCCTGTTTGGTTGATATTAAGGTAATAATTTCACTCACATACCCATACAAACAATGCTGCAATGAAAACTGAACACACTCCTGCAGCCTTTGAAAACCTGTAGTAAATAGCCCTACTCTAAATTAACTAATAAAACTTTTCTAATTACGCATGGTAGAAAGGGTAAAGGAGAGTGATAGCAGGAAATCCCTTATACCTCATGCAATGGGTTTGGAAATGCAGTGGCAGCATTCCTATTGCCAGGCACTAGAGGAGATCATAATGGGATATAATTGTTGCTTGCTCAGTTGATTGAACTCCAAAACTATATCAAATAACAGTTAATTATACACACAGAATATCATTACAGAAGAGAAGTCAGAGCTGAGAGCTCAGTGTAAGCAGAAGCATTTAATAATTATACAACTCCTGTAGAAGCAAATAGATAACTTGCTGCTAATTAGTCTGGAATTTTACGCTCACAATATCTTAAGTAAATCTGGTGAAAATTAGTGGGGAGCCTGAACATACAGTTTTACTATAGCTCCATCTGGTACATGCCCTCCGATTACCCAGCACGTTGGCTAGCTGTTTGAGGGACACATTTGATATCTCGCCAAGTTTAAAGGTCTGCTGGAGGTAAAACAATGCCCACCCTTTTACAAGGGGATCATTGTTGCTGAACAATAAAGCTCTCTGGCTTATTTGAATGTCAACAATTCAGAAAAGTTGATGTTTGGAGCCATCAAATAAAATGTTTTTGTGAAACAGTTTATTATTTCAGTGGTAATTATTTGAATCATTCATGGTAAAGGATGTTTGCTAATGAGAGCTTGGCTGCTGTAAATTCCAGGGAGACTGAATGCTCTTTGTGCTGACAAAAAGGCCCAAATCACTGGAGAGCAACTGACTGGACAAATCATTCATCTATGCAAATGCCAGCTGAAATGGTCAGATGCATTTATTACCCTCCTCATTATAGTAAACAAGGCAGAAATCGTGACTGGCAGTTATCAACTTGCCCTGAAGTGTGATTTGTTCTCCTACCACTATTTAAATGAGAGGAAGAAAGGCATGCCACCAGGGACTTTGTCGGTTTATAAAAGAGTAAATGTCACATAGCCCAGTGCTTAAAGACTTTTGATTGACAAATGTTTTATTTGACATATCAAACAATAATGGTTTTCATATCAAATAGTCCATATTTGTTAGCAGAAATTTAACCCTTGAAAGAGTGAGAACTGATTTTTCAGAATGCTCTGAAGCCAGGTGGAAAGTTAAAAGTAAAAAGAAACTCTCTAACTGGGTGGACTGGAAAGACTCCTGCAGTACTTTAGAAAGTTGTTTTTAATGGAGGCTTCATATGAACTGCTGTCTAAGTTGCTTCAAGAAAGCATCTCACATTTTGAAGGCTAACAGCATGTAAAAGAAGGAAGTAAAAGAGTGATTTATTTCTTTTTTTTCTAAGCAAAATAAAAAAGCAGATTGAGAGATCTGAACAGGACCTGTCTCATCCTCAAACTGTGTTCCTAGGACACTTATGCTTGTATTAGGACAGGATATAGCCTGATCTGTTTGAGGACTCTATGGGTTTGCTAACCAGAAATATTACTGAAAAAAATAAAACCAAAAAAGAAGCAAACGATAACACTTATCAGAATTCTTATTTGTATTAGGACTGTGTATTTGTTACTACCTTTCATTTTAGCAAGCACAGGCTTTTGTGCTGGTGATCGACCCTGTACAAATATTTACAAAGTCATATGTCCTCTGGTATTAAGCAGGAAAGAAATTACACGTGATTAAATGATGCTTCACATCATTTGCTGATGATGTCTTTTCACCTCTGTAGCTGGTGCAAGGATCAGATGGAAAAAGCATGTAAGCTCTACACAAATGTGAATGTACACTTTGATTGTTTGAAAATGATCTCTTTCAGTTTTATAGAAGTGGGAGGACAAACTCTGAGTCAGATCCTTGATCTTGATCTTTGATCATGACTTTTGGGAGATGGAGTGGGACATGATCCTGCCTTTCTATATCTTCTAACCTATGCATATTGTTGAACTGAGATTCTGCAGTCCAGGTAGCCTGGAAGAGAAATACTAAGTGGAAAAGAAGCAAGAAAAAACATATCAGAAAGATTCTTCGAGTTATCTGGGAAATATAATGTGATTTTAATAACAGTATGAATATGAATAATACTGCTTATTAGCCAGCGTGATAGAGGGAGGAATTAAAAACAAACAATGTCTACATAATGCTTTATGGCTCTTGTGAATCAAACATTAACTGATTCATTTTCTCATTAGCTCTGTGAAGTAGCATCATTAATCCTCCTTTGTGATAGGAGAGCATCTGCATACATAGATAGGTGATAGATATTTAAGGTCACTCAGCTGGCTGCAGCAGACCTAGGTATTACTAGCCAGAGCGTCTGATCTCCTCTTGTGTGCATAGCTATTACTGTATGCTAGGAGTATGTACAGAGACATTTCCTATGTGAAAAATGGATTACCACAGCATTAAAATGTACTGCATACCTCTGCTATCAACATTTAAAGGTCCCTGCCTTTTAACATTGCAAAAAACACTCATCATCATGGCTATCGCTACTGTCAGTAGAAATACAGGATTTTGCATTCCAACCTGAAATAATGATTCTTAATTCCAGTATCCAGTACGTGGAGGCAGGTCAGCCTGGTGCTTCAGAGTAATATCCTTGGCCAGTCAGGCTGTGCTGCCTTGCATATAGAAGGAAAAATCCTCCACAGATATCCCGGACCCACAAGGACATTTGGTGAGAGATACCTTGCAGACAGAGGACTACAAACATTCTTGCTCATCACAAAGCAATCCAACAGTAGTGTTTGATTTTGTGACATGCAAAGATGACTGTCAGAAGATAATTATTGCAAATACAGGGAAGAAAATACTCCAATTTTTTTTCTAACACAGTTTCTATTATTAGATCTAAATGCCCTCTTGCACTCTGTTCCTAATGTAATACACATATAAAAAAATAAAAAGTAATTTGTTACCAGCATCCTCTTTACAGGCATTTTGAGATTACCCTCCTGTCTTGGGATGTGGCTAGCTCTTATTTATGGGAGTCCCTGCTTTTCCTCCCTCCTATGCCCCCATATTCCCCTTTTATCATCCTCATGCTCTCAATTTCTTCCTCAGTCTCTCAGAAATTGGTGTGTTTAAATGCTCCCATCAGTCCACCATTCTAGCTGCTATCAATCTCCCTCAGACCTGCCGTGTCATTCCAGAGCTGTAGCTTCTGCAGGTCTTGAGGGTGCTGTCACAAGGGGCTGATTTAACGTGGTGGAAGAGGCAGACAAATGGTTAGCTGCAGAGACAGGACAGGCCAACAGAGCTTTGTAAAAGCTATAAATAGTGTTCTCGGTTTTGAGGATTTTTTAACTGAAGAAGGCAAGGTGCTAACGAGGCAAGGAGGAGCACCTGCTCTTGGGTGACATTGCTGGCCTCCACCTTCTCCACTGGAGAAAAAGTTAAAGGAGTTGATTAATATAGTTCAGGAAGGTTTCAGGATTAATTTTCAGGAATGTGAAGTAATCAACATTTTCTCAAGCAGTTAGTATGTTCAGTCAATAACAATGCCACCTTCAGGGCTAACTATGTGCCCAGAATAAGTGATCATCAGGAAGCCACGGACAGGACAACACTCAGTCTAAAGGGTTATAATAATAGAAGAGGGAAAAATCTCACAAACAACACTGCATATCTTTCGCTAATGCACACCAGAAACTAACAGCAGGCAGCAAAAAAAAAAAAAAAATCTGTTTCATTATGCCAGTTATTCCAAGCAGCTTGGCGTCCCCTGCGTGGAGGTGAGTGGGCTGCACGCACATAAGCAGTTTTCTGTGCATCCCAAGCCTTCTTAACCCGTGCAGGAGCTGCAGATGTCACTGCAGCTTCAGGCTTGGACTGATGATCCCTAGCTATGTCCTCTAAACAGTAAGGAAAGCTTTTGGTGCCAGGAAGCAGAGAAATCAATAGATTAAAAAAAAAAAAAAAAACAGATTCAAGCCAAACTCTGCTCTTCTGGTGAAAATGCTGTATTTAAAGGCTAAGAATGAAATCGTTCTGTCATGAAAACATATTCCAGTGTTCTTAGCAACTGCACACTGTTACCTTGTTTTTCAATAAACTAATTAATTACAGTACCAGCAACTCACTGGCAAATCTCAGGCGTGATATGTTGGAGGAAAAAAGCTCCAGGAAGAACTGACCTACCTACGATCTTCCTGCAGTGACTTCATAATGGAGTAATTCCAGTCACTTCAAAGGAGTTATTTTCATTCGGAAGCGTATGAACCAGCACAGAAGTAGGCCAAATATTTTATATCTATTTGTAGTCAAAAACTATTTAACAGTCATAATTATGTGAAATCACTGGCAGATGTGCCGAATAGCCTGAAACTGAAAGGAGAATGGAACAAATAAAACAAACTGTGAAGACATTTCTACATTTAAAAAAATGTTCCTTACACAGTCTGATCTGTATCCAATACAAAGACATTAATACCAGTCTTTTCATTATTCAGAACTCTTTCAGCAACTGCATCCAAATTAACATGACCATCTATTTCAATGTGAGCAGGAATTCATGCTAATTGTACATTAATTGCCAGGATGAATAATTGAGGTATCAAATGTAACTGCTCAAAAACCTAAATCTTATTCAGTGCTGAAGTAACAAGTTCTAAGCCTTAAGTTAATCAAGAAAACTACTCATAGGTCTTCATTAACATACCGGGAATCAATCCATAGCTGATAAAATCACAGACCATGCAGGTTTAAAGGTGTGTGACTCTATCATACTTAACTCAGTCTGAACACATCTGTGTCTTTAAAGTTTCACAGCACTGGTAATTTTATAGCTAGGGACTATCACCTCCCATTATGCTACAAGTCCTCTTTCCAAAGCAGTAATGATGCACGGATGTGGAAAAAGAATTTTTTTTTAAATTATGCCTAGTTTTTCTTGTTTGGGATCAGATAGAATTTACTGCTGCTTCTCTGTATTTCTCCCTGGCAATGCTGCATGGAGAACCCATATGTAGACGTACTGTCCATTACGACTCACAAACTTACTTCATTATCTATGGAAACCAGTCAAATCCCTGCAAGAAAAGATAATAATCTCAAAAGCTAAAACATGCAAAACAGAAGGGAGCTAGCTAAATAAACTAAGACCCAAGGGTTGGAGAACTACTTGCAAATAACAGCTCGCTTGTTTCTGACTAGCTGTAAGATGGGAATAGAGCATGCAGCTCACTAAGGTAGAAAATTCCATTATAATTAGGAGACAAGGATGAAAAAAACCCAGATTCTTGGCTTTTATATTCTGATTGTTTCAATGCCAAGATGGTGTCCATGCATACTTCAGAAGTGACTTAGTCCAGTTGTTTCTATCGTTGCAGCAAATTCATTCCTAAACATAGAATACTTGGGTCAGACATCTGGCTGTGTTATTTCCTATGTGCACCATATCCATACTTGTGAGACTTTCACAAATTTCACAAATACTTCACAAAAGTATTTCCTGCAATGAGGTATGCCGTGACAGGGTGGGGTGGGTACACATGTATATTACAAGCACACACAGTGTAACTCTTGGCTGTTGGTATAGCAGGGAAAGGAAGGTGGCTACGAACTGTTGGTTAGAATTTGAAGGTCATTAAGTCTTTCCTGAAACTGGCTGCTAAAAGCTTATAAATTTAGGGAAGTGACAATCTCTTTTTCTTATATTTTATAGGCTGGAAACAAAAAGCAGGAAGACCACAACCTGAGACTTCTTGCCAGTTTTACACACCCGCCCCAGCGATATGAGCCCTCTTTCTCAACCCACTCCCCTAATTTGTTCTATATTCTGGAAAAATGGTTGGATGAGAAACTCAGATGGATGACCTGAAACCATTTATTCTCAACTCTCGGAGGACTGAACTTCTGCTGATGAATAAACCTTATCTCTTTGAGAAGATAGGTTCCTTTTTTGTGCCCTTGCTTGTTGAAGAGGACTCATTAGGTTAACCAAGAGGTCATTAGGTCGTTAACTGCCCAAGTTGTGGTAGATTTCCCATGACTTTTTAGGGCTTGTATACATTTAGAGCTCCCAGAATTTCCTTCACTAAAATTCAGGAATAATTTGGTTTAGAAGGCAACAAAATAAGATGCTGAATGCTAATACATATTCTGAACTTTTAGATCACAAAATAAGTTTTGGGATGTGCTTTGTATATTTCCTCTCCTTTTTAGTTTTAAATAAAACATGGCAAGCAGTAAAGTCTCCTTAATTTTTTAAGGGTAAATTTTCTTATATTGTCTTTTAATACACCACTTTTACTTTTTATACTTGTATGATATCTTTAGCAATGGAGAAAGGTACTAAAGAAGCATATGGTTTTATTGTTGGCATGTTTACATGGCTGAAAGCAGCTTTTCTGCATGCAGTAGACGCGCATGCTGTTTCTGAAAGAAAACTTTTGCACATCCGATCCGTCATGTTGGACACCTAACACATCAGTTGCAAAGCATCACCACCAACTTCTCCATTCATTGCCATTGATAATAATGCTCACATTGATCTGATTGCAACAGTGACATGAACTTCACAGTACTTTTCAGAGTTCTCCAAGTTTCTAACCCTTGGGTGGAATCATCTTACTGTTTAGCATCTGTAACTTCAGCTCTGCTGAACTCTGATTTAACTGATCATGCCATTGTGAAATGCCGCAGCAGTGGATGAGCCACAGGCAGCTTTGTAGCCATGGAACACAACTGACCTATAAAAATATCCCTGGTCACATGAACATATTATAAAGGGTTTTAAATTGTTACGTGATGCTTGATCAGAGGCTAACAATGTCTTTTTGTAAGGCTAAATGACACATCTCTATTGAAATCAATATGGCTCAGATCTGCAAACATTGAAGTACTGCACTGCAGCTGTATCTATTCCCTGGGTTTTTGTGTTAAAAAACCTCACAGTGTGGACATTACACATGTCTGTCTCCAAACTACCAGTCATCTGCTCCTTGCTGACAGTCAGTCCATACAGTCATCATGCAAGAAAATATGAAACAGCTGACAGATTTCTAAAGAAAAAGTACTGGTATGATAAAGGACACTTGAGCTGATTAAAAATTACTACCAGTATCATAAGCCTGATAAAACACAGAGTCTTGCTAATTATTAGAACTTTCCTTTCATCATGAAATTGTAATAAGACCTTGTTCAAGCGTACCTTGCAGCTCTCTAGGAATCAACTGTCCCTGCTCCTTGAGCATACATGCCTGTGATACTCTTCTGCACTCCTTGCAGGCTGGAAGGAAAGCCTAGAGACTACAGGCAGCTGACAGCGCACCAGAAGCACTTAGCTTTAGAAACCTGACATTCAGAAAGTTAAAGCAACGGGTCCGGTTTGAAGAAAGTAGGTGCTTTGCCAAAATTGCCTCTGGGAAAGTTTTCATGGCATAGACACTTAGAGCATTTACTTGTCTGCTGGAATAGAAAAATGGCGGTAGCCCAAGGGCTAAGGGAATTTCCTACTTACTCTTTCAATTGTTATTCAGGTTTCAATGTTACTGTATATCTTGCTAAAATGTTATACAGGTTTTACATTCCCACTCTTAAATTTCAATTGAATGCAGTAACAAGCTGTGCAGTGTCAACACAAAAGCTTAATAAGATTGTATCTATCTCTGCCTTCTTAGATCCCTATATGAAGCCTATTGCTGGTTAAAATTAGCATATTATCCTTACTGGGTCCTACTGCTGCTGACAAAGGATTCTGATTTAAAACTTCTCTGAAGATTCTTGCACAACAACCTCCTTGTATACAGTAGATTTTACTATCTCACATGCCCTAATCCTCATTAAAAACCTCAAGAAGACTTCAGCCAGCACGTCCTTTCCAGGCTTTAGGATTATTGCTCATGAGTATATTTCTGCAGAAAGATAAAAATGAAAGAGGAAAGATTTTTAACCATGATATGTCCAGATAATACTGTATTTTGATAAATTCAGATTTTCTCATTCTTTATGCTTTTTTTCTTAAAGCTTAATTATGTATCATGCAGAGTGCTTCCACAGTAAGGGCAGTGCTTAGCCATTCAAATGCTGAAACTGCTATTGCTATGTAATTTGATAATATATACTAAGTACTTCTCAGAAGACATAGCAAGACATCTACAATGTCTTGCAGAAAGACAGATTAAAAACTGCAGCAGTTTAATTGTGTACAGAATTTAAGCACATACTTCTACTGTGGCACATTCTTATCTTTATTTTTTAATAAAAATACAGGAAAATAAAGATAAAATACAGCAAATATGATTAACTATGCAATATGGTGTTTTCATAGAGCATTGCAGAGAAAGGATGCTAGGTAAAATATTGTTACATGGAAAAAAAACCCCACAGGGAATAAAAACTTTCCTCTGGAAAAAACATCAAACAGACAGGGAAACCAATGACTTGTTAGGCCTGGCTCATGGAAACACCTACAAACATGTTTAAATTTACTCAGTGAGGAGTCTCATTGACTGAGTATACTTTCTCTTCCACTTCAAAGAATATATGTAATTTCACATATCAAAAAGCAGTAATGCTGGTCCAAGAGGCAGTGAGATGTTTCCCACACTGGGTTAATATCCTGGGATGCAGAGGAAGTCAGAGAGAACAACTCACACCAATGGCAACGGTGTTATGCACAGGCACTCAGTGCTGCTTTGGGATTAACACTTGGCTAAGTTGGTTGTATTAAAAATAACTCTCTGATTAAAACGATTTCATTATTTTTAGGGTTCAATTTAACACTTTAAAATACAAAGCTTTGCAAAGTGATAACAAAATTCAGATCAGTTTCCTGCTGGGAGCAGGAACTGGTGACTAACAAGCCAGGTAGTTTTTTGCATGATTCGTTTATTTACAAAATGTTTTCTCAACCAATAGGCTAGAAATAGCAACACAGGTCTCTCTTTTTTTTTTTCAAACTTGACTAAAGTGCTACCTTATTTTCAGGAGGAGCTGTCTCCTAACTCTTTACCCAAGGCTCAGATAAGCTTCATTGCTTAATAAGCAGATTCTTCGTTCTCACTAAAAATCCTTCTGCTACATGCGCTTTTTTCAAAGACCACCTTGCCTGGAAAAGCGGATCCGGATATCTTCTGAGAGTGCAGAACATAAACGAGCCTTGGCTCCAATTTCCAGATACAACAGCTGATGTGGTGGGATCTTTACCTCCTCCCATGGAAAGCTTCTTTCTGGACATTTTAATTAAAATGGCAGCTTGTGGTTGCAAGTGAGTTAAAGGATCTGACCGTGAATCCAAGATCTAACCACATATCTTGGGAATCAAAAGCAATTGAAATGTCACTAGCCATATCATTCCCTTACAAGCCTTTGGTATCAACACAGACATAACTTCATCACATTTAACCATGCCAACCTTTCCATTCTTCATATCTAATTTTGAAATATTCCTACTGACTTCAGTAAGATTTCCCCATAACAAGCAAGCCATAGCACCGCTTATCATGAGAAAAAGCTGAAGGAGAAGCAGGATGCTGTTAAGACATGAATTTGGTGATTATAAAGTTTGCTTAACACATAGAAGATAAGTCTCACTGTTATTTTATAAACGGAAGGTTTCCTGTACTGTTCTACCAGTGTATTTCCTTTCAACACAGAGGACCATTTCTGGAACACATTCTATCTGTAGTTTTACTGCTGATGTGTATACAGAAACATGTATAAAGTGTTTATGTGACATAGCTCACTGGAAATTATCTGTCAGCTCCAGATGTGGGTAACTGTTGAACAACAACAGATCATCAATTGATTTTTACAAAGGCTGTGGAATGACAATTTGACAGTAATTTGGAGCACATCTTGAATGAACATAGCTTGAATTTGAGACAGCAGCCTAGACAAAAAGGACACTGTTACCCAATGTCCTCTGTCCCCTTCAATAAATACTAGTCTCTCTGCAGTTTTAAAATGCTACCTGCTGTTGGCCAACCTCTGTGAATAACAATGAAGTTGGTTCCATAATTTGTCTAGCTTGGTAAGGACATGTTCATACATAGCACAGCATATTTGCTATCTGGATGCTTGGGGACAGTCTACGCTAAGTGGAGAGAGGTGTACCTCCAAACAGCAATATCTTCTGTGTATCTTAGGCACCCATCACAGGAGTGAATGGGATAGGTCAGATCACCTGGAGGCAGCCGTGTCTCCCCAGGAATTACAGAAGGAGCCTAGCAAACTAGATCAAACACATAACTTTTACAAAACTAAATTTAAGTGGTAATTCCAGCATTTGTGAGTTGGAAGGTGAATGGACTGAGAGAAAAACTTTTCATGCCCTCCTATCCTCTGCACTCAGAGCTCAATCTCAATATAGTCTTAAAATAAACACCAGATAGGAATGATTTGGTCAAACATACACTTCTGCACAGATAGCTGAACTAGCTGCCTGCTTTTTTCTTTGTAGTCGATACACAGAAATGGATACTCTTAGGTTCCTGTTCCTAGGTGATATATTTCATGCTAAAGTAGAAGTCTTAAATGAGTTAGATAAATTGTGCCTTCAAAGTGTTCCCTTTCTCTTCATTTCATTAGGAAAGGGAACATAGCACGACATGCACAAAAAACCAAAATGAAAACAATAAAATAAACAAAATAAACCACAAAAATAAGTTTCATGCCTAACCTATTTTCTGACTCATCAAACTTATTCATAGTCTTATTTCATTTTTTTTTTTCCTGTACTCGTATGAATTCAAATTTTAAGGTGGCCACTGTCAGGAAGGTGGGTATGGAAGGCATCTTTATAAAGCACTCTGTGGCTAGCACCTAAGTGTAGAGTAGGAGCAAGGGAGTGAGGCTGTGATGCAAAAAGGCACACTGCACCGCTGGCACTGGAACCTGAAGCACCTACCTTTCTCTTCCGTAAAAATAATGTCTCAAAAGTTGGCATTGGAAATGCTATTTTTACAATATGGTGTATGGTACAGTGGCATCTTATGCATATAAAATGCATACATATGTATGTCCATTTCTGCATGTGCACACACACAAACAGCGGTCACCCATGCCACTACAGCTAGCACCACAGAAGCACTCTAGTCTGAATTTATAGATTTCTATATTTGGAATTTATTATAAATGTATAGAATTTATATTAAAGTATTATACAAAAAGTACCTTATATATCAAGTATTTTTAATCTTTTCTGGATTTTTAGAATTATTTTTTGACCACCTAGTCAAAGTCAGCATCCCTGTTTTCCACCGTAACTGGACGGTTCCGGGTACGGGCTGATGCGGAGCGTGGCTGGAGGCAGGAGGAGACCGGACGGACTCACAGCAGCTCTGGTGACCGCGGCAGGAGCTGGGAAGGGAAGTGGCGGTTGAGATAGAAAGCACAAGTGGTTGGGCATGCATATCGAATTAAAGGATATGGATGCAAAACGTGACACTTCCTTTGCAATATGCCAGTTAGGGACCCAAGAGGCACCACAATTCGCTGGAGCAAGCACTCATTAAGAGCAATTAAAATCAGGGCAGCCCTTACAACAGGCCGAGGGCTCAAAGCACCACGTTAAACGCATGACCCGGTTGGGCTGGGGCCGGGGCCGGGGCCAGACTTTCAAGCCGCCCGTTAAGAAGCTTGGCGGGGGAAACCGGGCTGGGGCTTGCCAAGGGCAGGTGCGGCTTCCAGAGGGCGGCTCATCGCGGCTGCCAAGACCAAACGACACAAGCCAGAGAGGGCTTGAGCCACAAACAACAACTACTCCACCGACTTCCGCTTGATTTTGCGATTAGAATGAAGAACGGGACCCCGAGCCGCGCCTGCAGCCCCCGCCCACGCCCGCCCGCCTCCTCCTTCAGCCGTTAACGGCTGCCACGGCCCGCCCCGCGCCCCGCCGCCGACACCCGCGCTCCGCGTCCCCGCCCCGCTCCTGGCCCCCGCCTCTTCCTCCGTGCGCGGCTTCCGGCGGCGGCTGGCGCTGTGGCGGCGGCGGCCCGAAGTGCTCCGCCCTC
>WHYT01016708.1:0-32856 GCA_009806455.1 Tetrax tetrax
TGGGAGCCTCAGTGCATTTATGATACAAGGTTTAGTCCAAAATTTGCATATCAACATGTCACACCACAGTGGTAGAACAAATTTTTTCACTACAATTAAAAATATGTTTCAAAAAACTGATCAGGACCCAGTCAAGATGCCTTAAATTGCTCCCCTAGCTTGTTTTCAACTACAGGCACTGGTTGCAATTCTAAAACTTCCATACCAGATTTGCACCGGATGAATGTGACATTCAGACAGATCCTCACACACTCTCCATCTGACTGTAATGGGGTATTTGGCCATTTGCAAGGCACAGCGTTGCCCCGCGCTCTGGTTCTGCTCAGCGCTCTGTGCAGCCAATTACGGGGTGGAATTCCTTCCACCAGGCATGAAGAAAATAATTCAGCGCATTATGCTTGAGCATAGCAGTACGTGGGTGGGCACTCTGATTTATTAAAAGAATATATGTGAGCATCAGAAAAGACTTTAGCTACAGCTCCATGAAAGATCCCGTGCAGAGATCTCTTGAGGAGCTGTGGACAATACTCCCAAAAGGAAACCCGAGACCATCCTCGGAATTACAACATCATCCACTACAGCAAGGAAGCATAAAACAGCTCATTAGCAGCCCTATCGAGTGACAGACCTAAAGCCAGCTCCAAAGTTGCCCACACCTGTCTGCAAATAGCCTCTGCCAAAAAGCCAAAATCCACTCGGGAGGCGAATCTTTGTCTCTTTTCTACGTCTGGATGGTGCAATCCCAATACGCTCCAGGGACCCACAGGTTTTAGAGCTGCAGGGTGCACAGCAAGGGCGGAAAGATGAGCAAATGCTGTAAGATCCCTCCCCCCAAATGAATGCATTCCACACTACTGTGTTTCGAATGTGAAAACTCAAAATGCCATTAAAAATATCTGTCCATTTTAGTTAGCTCTATTTTAAGTTGCACAATTTTAAGTAGTCCAGCAAAAGTTATACAGTGGTATTTATAGTACATCTTGTTCGCTTATAACCTGAAAATGCACAAGCCCTACTATTATCTTAGGAACTCACTCTCAATAGGTACCCTGAGCTGTTCCTTTGACAGAACAGGAGCAAACTGTATTAAGAACATAATAATTACTGTACAGCTTCACACTGAACTCCAATACCGCAGCAAGAAGCATTAAGTGTGATAAAGCTGAGGAGAACTCTTAAAAGCAACCCAGAAAACCTGTCTTTCCACACCATCCTTCATGAGGATCTGAACACTTCATTAGTCTCTCAGGATCTGTTTTCTAGAAACAGTGGGATTTTTTTTTTTTAACATGCTTTATATACAGGCCTCAGGAGTGATCTATCAAAAAAATTGATTATTAATTAGGAGAAATTAAACTAACATCGGACACGCATACCAAGTATCCATTGGTTTCAGTGACTGATTGAGTGGATTCTTCCCAGGCTACAAAGAGCACACCCACATCATATGACACTCTATAGAAGGTGGGAACAGCCTCCATTAGAAGCCAGACATTTTTATCCTTGTGCAAATCTTCTCTAATTGTAGCAAACTGCAAGATAAATGATTGCAGAAGATGGTAGAAAAGGTAAGAGGAGAGAGATGCAATTCTTTTTCCACACAATTTAATAAGAAATTTCACCTCTCTGTTATGGTGTCTTGGAAGTGTGAAGGACTCTTAACGCCGGCACTGTGTTTGTTTTCCTTCCTGACATAACCAGCGTTATTACTATCAGAATTTACTGCACCTTTGCAGAAAAGGATGTAAAACTAGATGCAGGAGAGCTGTAGTAGTACACAGTTGTATAAGACCAGCACCATGCGCCCTATACAGCAAAATAATATTAACCAGCAAAAATTTAAAACTCCTCACTTTGCCAAAACATTGCAAGACACTGCACTGAGTCATTTGCAAGCCTACATGTAAGAATTTTTCAGAAGAAATTGCAATCTTGCAAAAAGCAAAAGGTAGGAGAACCCTTCCAGATTTTTCCCTAAATGATTCTTGCCCTTCCACTGCAAGAACAGAAACCTATGGGTTTTTTCCTATATATTAAACTAGGTTTTCAGTTTTGATTCCACGTAACATTGCATCTAAATAAGTGAAGACATGTGAAAAGAAGACTGGAGGCGTCTGTGCTTGGGAGAGAAAAGGATTTCACAACAGCCTGAGTTCCTTGATCATTTCACTGGAACTTCCGCATTGCCTTAAAGCCAATTCTAGGCTTAACTAATTATAAATTCTTAAAGAAATGCATGGTTTTAATGTAAAGAAAAGATGCGTAAATACTAGAGGACCATTTAATCTCTCTCTCAGATTATAAGGACCTGTCTATTAGAAGACTGAAGCACAATAAGGATCCCCAAAGGACAGTCTGAGTGGCAGCACGCGTATCTGAACACTCGCTTGCTTCTTTCCACCGGCCGGCCGCTGCAGCGAGCTGGTATGGCTTCAGCAGCTGGCACAGGCACCTTAAACGGCCACTGCATCTTCCAAATTTTGGAACAAGCCTGCATTGACAGGAGGGAGGGCAGAGCCTGAAGCAGGTTTAAGGAGGGAGGCAGCTGGCCTGGGAGCGGCACAGGAATTCAGTAATCTGAAGGGCTGTGCTCCTGGCCCGCATGAAGGGACCCGCAGCCCCAGTTGGAGGATGCAAGTGCTTAGAAGCCTGCTCAGTTATGCACTAAGTAGAGATTTATGTCGCAGTAACAAGTCACATATCATGGCAAAATGGGTGTGAGAACAGTTCAAAAGGCTCCTCGTTACACGTCGGAGGGCAGTAACTAACCAGAGTCTACTTTCTAGGTTTCCCCTCCCTACCATGGCACTAAGACACTTTTTAACTATTTCCTACTCAGTGTTCTGCCTCTTACATTAACAAACATGCAGAAATTTTGAGGAATCCCTACCTCTGAGAAAGAGTCTATTTAGTAACAAATCTGCTAAGAGACACTACCTGCAGTAGGTTTTTTAAGACTAGTTACCTACCTTATGAAGATAACAAAAGTCAGATCCACTACAAAGAGCTGTGGGTTCTTCTAGTGCTTGAAGGCCCACATCTTTAGAGAAGCCCCCAGCATCTGTAGCCATAACCCCACATGGGAGAGCCCGAGGTTGTATCAGGATGCTTGATCACACACATGGTCGGAAAGTTAACACATCGCTATCACCAAAGCAGAACTTCAAAACCCCACTGTCTATTTGGGATGACAACTTAAATCCTAACCAATACCCGCCTTCAAAACAATATACACTAACAAGATATATATTTTTTTTAATGTGTTATGCATAACCAGTGTTCAGCTGCACAGTAGATGGCAGTAAATCTTCACTTGCCATGATTAGAGACCCCCCACTCCCTCTCCACCTCCCTCCAGAACTGAAAGAACTTGGGAATATATTTATTGCATTTTTCAACATACTGTAGGAGTAAGCTCCTGCTCAGCTACACTCGTCTTCAGCTTTCTCATCAACTTTCTCCTAGATGTGCACATACATGATTCTATTATTTCACACATGGTCTATTCTGAAAGTTCTTTTTTTTTTTACAAAAAAAAAAAAAGCAATGAGATGTACACACAGTTTAGCACTATTAGATGAAGATTGGCTTATTTCAGTGTAATATAATCCAAAAACATACGAAACTTAAAACAAAGGATTCTTAATCACAGCTGTAAATGTGTTGACACATACAGGGTGAGGAAGGGAAAAAACATACTTGGTGTTGCTGACAGTATGTCAAATAGCATTACCAAAAACAGAAGCTAGCCGCAGCATGTGATTTGGATGACACTTTGCAACACAGAATTCTATCTTCATTTAGATTTTCTGCCACAGAAAAGCATCCTTTTCCTGCCAAGCCTTTGCAAAGCTCTGAACCTCGCTTGCTTAAGTTCTCAAATGCTCATCGTTTAACCTCTCCTACCAAAGATGTTGTTTCAAACTTTAAAACACTCCATGTCCCAGTTCTCAAAAGGTACACTGCTAAATCATTTTACCCCTATGGATGTCAGTAATTTACAGGGCACATAAAGCCATAATTGAGCTAAGAAAATGGTTTTCAGAAAGTTTTTGACCTAGAACACTGACTGGAAGAAGTATTTCCAGTTCCCAGTCTGGTGTTTGGATCGGGCCCAAAATGAACACAGGTTTGCTAGACCAGCTTTTTGATCAAGTTTACAGGCAGTTAAGTGGCCATAATTCCAGTGAAACTGTACCATTCACGCCAATGAGGAAGTCAGCCCTTCATGTGCTTTCTCTTCACACACTACCCATCGTAAAAACGAAGCTCATCTCCAAACATGCCGTTATGCCTTGTTGTGTTTCAGAGACTTTTATAAAAAACAGCGAGGAACCACAATCTCTCTTACATTAGACAGTGTTAATTAAACCAGATTACTATTGTACTAATTTGTAACAGCACACAGAAATCTGTTTTATATCACATCTTTCTGATGGACTGCATTCCAAAATAATTTTGGTGCCAGCTCTCACATTCCCAAAAGTGTCTTAAAAACCACCTTGCAGCCATCTGTGGAAGTCTCATAACTTGCATCCAGCACTTGAGCACTGGCTCTCTGGGAATTTTGGGCTAGCATTCAAGATCAGTACCCTGGCATCTGCACAGGCAGTGTGGAAGTGTGAAATCATCAGCACTCAAAACCCCACCAGAAATGTCTTCTGACCTTGTTTCATTTACATGAAAGTCAGTCAAATTGCTGCTGCAGTTCTGTTTCTTATGAGCAGCAGTTGAATTGCTTGCAAAAAAAAAAACAAACAATTTTCCTGCAGCATTGCAATGGCCTCTGCATTGCTGCAGAGTGTTAGGGCAGCAATGACGGAGATTTACGCCAGGACTCACAAACAATGCTGCCCTTGTGCCCTCTCCGTTCCAGCGTGGGGCTCGCACGCAGTGAGTGAAAGTGCTCACAAACAATGCAACTTCTCTTCAACTGAATAATGTTGTCGATTCATTTCTCTTGTAATTTTGAAGTACTCTGTACACATATTTGACCTTTTCTACTTTTTCAAAGGCCCATCAGGGAGGCCTAGCAGCCATTTACTGCAGAAACAGAAGGGAAAGAAAATGCTGTCTACTAAACACTGGAATATTAGCTGCCATGCAGATGAGCTAGATGTAAGGTAGCATCTGGTCAAGTTCAACTTGCTTGAAACCAGGAAAAAAGCTAAGAGGAAATTACTGAGTGTCAGGGAAAAATACATTTCGACAACCCACCTGGTATCAGCCAGCGTCACAACTGCTGAAGTTCTCATAACAAGACAACTACCTTTGGAGCGGTGAAAGGGCTGAGCCCAGTTGATATCAGTAGTATGTGTGCAGATAAAGTGAACTCTAGAAATATTTTATATAGATAAAGTTTTAAATACTGGAAGTTATTTTAAGAGGAGAGTTTTTACTTAATACTTTTCAATGTACGCAAAAATGAGCAACTGAAATTAGGACAAATACCTCTTAGAAACTGTAGAAATTAAAAGTCCTTGTGATGACATACGGACATATACATGGATGTCTTTATGTAAATATAAACAACTACAGATATAATACACACCTTAAGAGACACATACACAAAATCCATTATGAAGATTCCATTAAGAAGATTATTTTTATAACTTATTGTAGCTGCAGCCCATACAGCACTGGCTACCTTGGTCCTCCTAGATAGCTTCACTCATTTTGAGGGGCAATGCTTTGTAAAACTGTGATGTTCTCTGAAGGTCAAAAGACTTCGACCTTCACCATCTAAGCCTGCCCAGCTTACCACTAAACCACTCATTTTACCCTTGCCTTCTTTTCTTCCTTTAGATGCTCATAGCATTGTCAAAAGAAGAAAGAGGAAGAACTTGCTTGAAGCCCACAAATTAAGTCCTTATTAAGAAGCTAGGTGTGTAAAAGATCTCCATGTTTTCAAGAAGCCTAACAAGAACATAGAGGTTGTACCTGCAAAAGGTCTCAGAGCTCTGAATTAAAACTTACCTATTTGGTCTACCAATAGCAAATGTGTCACCTCCCGGCCCCTGGGCAAAGCCCACTGGTTTCACGCTGCTTCACAACACCTACATCCTCAAAAAAACCTATAGGCTCTACACCACTGGAGCAATTTCAGCCCAAAACTCCCATTCAGCTCAACAAAACTTGCTTTAGATGAAGCACAGAGGAACCTCACTAATTGTTATCTGATGTTTCACAGCTTACTAACAGGTATCTCCCTTCCCAAACTCTGAACTGAACACCCTAATAGTCCAAAAAACTTGAGATTTCATTGTCAAATTTTTATAAAATACCCTCACAAGACATTCCAGTATCTTCGAAATTACATTACTACCTATGGTGGTAGTGGTTAGAGCTGAAAACTTGCCAAAGAAAAAGCTGTAATACACTTTAATTAAAAAAAAAAAAAAAAATTATGTTATTTGCTTACCCAGTAATTCTTCCAGTCCACTGAAGTATGTGCTTAACGGTCAATGGGCTACTGATGGATTTAAGCCAGTGGAATAACTCAAATATCCACTTATGTTGCTTCCAGTATAAGGAATACTGAAATTATTTGTTGGATTTAGGCCCCGGTCACTACATGTCAATGAAGTGGTATTGTATTCACACATTCCAGAGCAGCATTTGCTCCACCCTTACTGTAGGATAAAGTGTTCAGGAAAAGAAAGCAAAAATCCTAGCAGTGACATGTATGCACTCTCAGTTTAGAGGAGATAATCTTTCAGTATGAGCAAAATGAGCTAGATAAGCATCTCTTCACACTCCGTTAAGTTATGAGCCTCCTCTATATCACAGACAACGTAAGACAGCTGAGTCATATGCAATGTTTGTGTGATGTCCACTTGTCCAACACAAATGCCCTTACAGAACCTAAGGATCTTCAGCCCCAGAGGAAACTAGAGGCAAGTCTCCAATACTGCAACGGCAAACACGCAAGATCCAGACAGACTCACAGACTTGTGACCTTTGCAATTACAGCCCATCGTGAGCAGCTCGCTAGTGTGTGGACAACCTTATTTATGGCAACCACAAATCAATGCATGTTAGTCCGTGTCTGAGAGCCTGGAGAGCAGCATACCTGAACAGTCAAATATCTCAGCATTCCTCACCCAGTGCTTGTTTCACTCTAGTGAGACAGACAGATCAGTCATCCCCAACCTGCCTTGGTTTTAGTTCTGGCATGGGTATGGGTGACACAAAAGGATCCAATGCCACACCACGAGGAGCCAGTACTCAGTGCTGACTACTGGTGATCAAGCTGTTCCTGTGACTCTAAAAGGAACAGAAAAAGGATTTTAGCTAAAATCATTGCCAGAAATCAAAGTAGAGGAGGGAGCAAAGCAGTTCGGGATTGTAGAAATTTCTACCACTTATTACCACTTTTCCCTTTCTTACCCTTTCACTGCCTCTCTGCTGGGCAATGCAATTCCAGTTTCCTGTCTCTACCTGGAAACTGTTCAAGCTTTTCCTCCTCCTTGGATGGTTTGGTTTAATCCTGACCATCTTCCTCATCTGCCTTGTCCACTCCTCCCCCCATAATGCAGCACAAAATCAGAGTTTTGTAAAGTTCAAGGCTAGACACACCACTGGGTATCCTGGTAACATGCTTCTACCTGAAAGCAAGACTTCCTGCAAAACACCACAGCCTTGATCTAAATTAGTCAAGAGAGGGAGAATTGATTTGGTTTGTCTCCTTTTAAATGTTAAGTCGCTAATTAATCTTACTATTAAAATGGAATTTTATTTCAATTTAACTATCCCTTTCTGAACTTCCTTCTTGGGACTTGGCATTAACACGCGTTGCGTTACTAAGGATCCTGCTTGCTACACAGACTGCGGTTACAGTCCTGTTGGTATTTAAAACTGCAGTATCCTTTATGTCACTAGTGAACAGCATCTAAGTTTACTCCACACTGTTGGTGAAAATGCTGAATACAAATGTTTCCAAGTCTCTATGGTTTCCCATTGAAAAGATCCTTATTTGAAGGATATTCACTACTGCCAATGGCTTTCAGATATTTCTTCCTTTGTTTGTTTGTTTTTTTTTTAAATTCAGTTAGGAGTTGCTGTACTGATAATGTGGTTTCTTCCCAAAAATCAAAGGACTGGGAGGTATGAAGCAAAAAAAATCTGCCAAACATTAATCTTACTATCTATTTACCTACCTTTATCAAACAAAACTAAAAATCTTAAAGAAAAAAATATCCAGCAAATTCTTTTTAACAGAAGACTATGCTGGCTGAAATAATTATACCTCTGCCCTCTAAGCTTTTGTTGCTTAAGTCTTTGTCAACTGTACCCACCTTAAACATGCCTGTTATCTTATTCTTTGCTGCTATCAAACTGACCACACTACAGCTACACAAACCACCACAGTAATCACTTTTGAAGGGTTAGCCCTTCTTCACCAGTCTGGATTTATTCCCATGTTCCATGATTTTTGAAACTATCAGAACAAAAATCTCAAGGAACTTTCATATCCAACTCTTCATATTCTTCAGTGCAGCTAATCAGACGGGTTGATTTTTTAGTGCTGCTAAGATGAACTCTATCATAAACATTAAATATTGACTTCAGAGTGCTGTGTCAGCCTCATTCAATACAACTAGGTTATCCTGCTCCTTTCCAAATAGAAAATAAAGTATTTATTAGAAACTGAGATATTTATTGAATAATTCTACCTTTTTTTTTGCATCAGTTCTAACCTCTTTACATTCTTTATCCGGTACTGAGTCTCCCTCCTTTCTAGCATCATTCTTCTCCTGAAGCATTTAAACTCTTCCATCAACCACATATTTTATTCCTTTATTTTTAACTTCCCAGCCAAAATGCCCCTAATGGTTTTTCGGTTATTCAGTGAGAAGAGTGCAACTGATATTTTGCACGTGCTTCTTAACAAAATCTCTATTTAATTAATACACTTGTAATTTTTTCTTCTCTATCAACTTTGCTCTAAGATTCATCCCCAGAGTGATGAAATTCAACCTTTCCGAAAAACTAAATCAGTGCGTTATCCGTACAAACCGGCATATGCCTCTTCGTCAGGAAGTAGGTCATGCTCGCTGGTCCCTAGGCAACCGCCCAATCTCACTCCCTTGATCAATTCATCCGCATCCCTATTTGTGACGTCTGAAATGGAGTCACTTGGTATTGTGTGCCATGTTTTTTCTATTAAAAGATTATTAGCTGTTTTTAGCAATGCTCAGTGTGCTGGCACTGGCTGCATCAGATCTCCGGTATATTGAATGGCCCACTTTTAAATATTCCATATCCGTTTGCCTTCTCCTCCCACACGTTGCCATACAATGGACTAGTTCCCACCGGTCTCTGGTTTTATTAAATGGATTCTTTTCCAGAACTTGGATATCGAATTAATCCTTATGCAGTCGAAATTCAGTGGATATGAGCTACCTATCAATTCTTTAATATTATAATATACAGCATTATTTATTTTCTTATGCTCGTCCTTTCTAAGAGTATGGACGACCACCTGAGCAGAGAGCGGAGTTACACAGTATACCCTGTACCAAACCGCATTGCAACAGACACACATAGCCAAGCCGTGCAATTGAAAGTATGAGAAATGAGTGGAGACCACAGAGCAAGGCAAGGACCAGAAAGCATGGTGACAGAGCCCTGGCTTAGGCAGATGTAAATTTGCTTCCATGGGGGCTGGGGAAGCTTCCTTGCTAAAGTCGCACCTAGTGCTCAACGCCACCGTTCAGTCAAGATAACCTGACTTGGCACTGGTTCAACTGCTGAAGTATCCCAGCAATTGTACAACCTGAGTCACACAAATAGTCCCCCGAGGTTTCAGCAACACACATTCCTTAAAATCACTGAGAAGATCAGTTCCTTCCTGCTTGTCTTCCACAGCCCATCAACGCCAATGGGAGCAATTCCTCTCACACATATTGTGTAATAGAGGATCAACTTGTTCACCAAAAGCTGAGCTTAGTTTGTACATTTGACTTAGTGGTAACACACAATCTTTTAAATTAAATGTTAATTCCTATTTGCTTCTTATAATGTCCAGACAGGCTTTGCCTTCCAGTTTCCAAGGCACAGGCTGCTGCAGGCAGAGCGCTCTGCATCTCCCTGGAACGTGGCCCAGAGTTGTACTTGGGCTTTACTATCAGGATGAATTTTTTTGGCTTATAAGGAAACAGTTTATAAGATGTTGCATATTTTTCTTCCTTTCTCTTGACAATTATAGTCTGGTTAAGATCAGAACCAAGTAGAACAACAGATTTTTTTTTTTGTTAGCTGCATCTACAGACATTTAGTACAGATAGGAGTAGAAATGTAAAGTGGCCCAATCTGCAGGTCTAAAATTAGATTACGATGGAGAGACTAAGGCCGACTACCAGAACTAAGAGATGGATGTTAATGTGTAAAGGTAAATAACTTAATTGTATCACACTGTTACATATTTACAGTGACAGCATCTCTATGTTTAAAAAAGGAGGCAAATATAAAGAAATTAAACATATGTTTTCCTATTGATGTGGTCCATATTTTGATTTAAAACTAGTGGAAAGGAAAAATCAAACAAAATATATAAAATGTAAAGGAAAATGAGAATAATGTGGGGTTTTTAAAATGTTCTTGCAGTTGAGAGATGAATATGAAACAATTTTTTTCCTATTCTTGTCTGAAAAAAAAGTGTTGCTCCTGGTTATCTGTCTTAAAAGACACAGAGGCATAAGGGAAACTTTCTTCATGTTGATCAAAACTGGCATTCAGGTTCCAGTGCCTCAGAAGAGATAACCACGACACACCATCAAATACAACCACTAACTCTAGCCGTCGCCTGCCCCAGCCCAGTTCATGGGAGGAGGTCACATTCGTCCCAGACAAACAATGTCAAGTGACAGCAGTTTTTCCTGATAGGTTCTCACCAAATGAGTAAAAATCAGAAGTGAAGTAGTTATAGGTTAGATCTTCACTAGGGAAAGAAGGAGAAATATATCTAGACTTCACTCCTCACTTCAATGCGATTGCTGCACTAATTGCAGCTTGTCTTAATATCAGCATCTTTGCTCTCCAGAGCAGCAAGCCAAGAAGACTAACAATAAAAGGCACTTAGGGAAAACTGTTTTCATTCCTCCATATCCCACCAGTTCCAGGGACCAGGGGTTTGGGGCCTTGTCTTCACTGTGTGACTGGTGTTCGCATAGCTGCAGCCTTAAAACCTGCTGGGCATGACCGCCTGCAGACACAGCAGATTTCCATCTGTCTTCATCATCAAGCTGTGGCTGTCAATCCCACCAGCCTCACGGGAAACCCTGGTGTTACCAATCAGCTTAGCCTACTGTGCACACGCCACACAGCTATAAACCATAAAATTATTGTTTTTACAAGGGCAGTGGATTTGAAATTGCCTGACGCGCCAATTCAAGAAACATGAGGCCATCGGACAAAGAGAAATATAATTTTTTTCTAAAAATTATTTGCATCAGCATCTTGGGATGTAACCAAACCCTGAACCTGCAACATATATAAACAGAAAATAGAAAAGGTATTTTCTTTTTCTTACAGCCTGATATATACAAGAAGTGTCCTTGGAGGAACAGTTCACCACATGATCTCTAGAGCCAGCGACGGCAGCAGCATCGTCTGCGGGTACAGAGAGACAACAGGTGGGAGAAGCAGACGAGACAAGTTTTCTTTTAGGTGTATGAAGTTTGTATTTCATTCATGCTATTTGTGAAATGGAATAACATCAGCAAGTAGTCATAAGGCTGCAAGTTAGGAAATTACATCATATATTTGGCAATAACTGCAGGATATAAATAACCTGGAACATCAAACCTTTCACAGAAACAGATGCAAAAAGGGATTCATTTGCCCCTGGGCAATTCACAGTGTGTAAAATTTACGTGTGGATGGGCAAGCTGTTTTTAGCTTCCCAGAAGTCAAGACAGACCTAGGAGAACTGGACTGCACGTTCCCACAAGAAAGGTAGCAGGTGATTGTTACAAGCTGCAGAGAATAGCAAGGAAGTTAATTTGGTAGACTGAAAAGCATAAATCCAAGAAAGAATATAAGGACCCTTTTTTTTTTGTCTCCATTCTCCTATTCAAGGTAGTTGCAGAAAGAGAAATTATTCTGAGTGATATAATTTACTATAAGTAGCCCTTATCAAAAATTCTCTGTAGCCAACCTTACAATAGGAACAGTGTACCTCCCCTCTTCCCTTTGGGTTATTTTAAACCATCTGTGAGTAGTTCAACAGCTAGAGCCTGATCCCACAGAGATAAAAGCACAGGAATAACTTTATTCCCACAATCTGTCTTACAGGTCCTTGTTGGAGCAGATGTGCATACGTCCTTTCAGAACAGGGGATAATGAAGCATACGTGACCCAAATAAAATTAAATTAATTCCACAAACTAACATTTATTGTGTCTTCTGCTTTTATAATTTAACTACTTAGCTTTGTGGATAAAGGCAGGCACGGATTATGGAGAACCTCACGGCACTGGATCACATACCTGTCACCAAGTATTGGCATCCTACACTGTCCATTAAAAGGGACAGCACGGACGCGCTTCTCCTGGGCACTGGAACGAGCACAGTGTCAACCTAGCAGCTAGAGAGTCTTCAGAATAAGGAGCTGTGAGTAGAAAAACCTGTCTGTTTGACCAAACACTGGTAAATTTTAATTTGTAATAGGGAATGCAAATGAAAGAAAAACACTGTTTGGAAATACTTTCAGCACTTCCTCACGCTGAGTTTTAGAAACTTCCCTCCTTCCTTCCCACTCGCACCAGGGGATGAGCAACAGCCTCAGTGTGCTGCTGAAGAAAGATGCAACTGAATTCCGGCCTTTCTGCAAACATCCCTGCTTGCCTGGGGATAGGACTTTCCAGTGAAATAATAAAACGTATTCCAGGCAAAATACTTCATCCTCCCTTAGAGCCTAGCAGCCACGGCAAAATGTAGAGGTTTTGGTAGGCACTATGCAAACATACACAGAACTGACTTCTTGCTGTCCTGCTCCTCTCTCTTGCAACATCGTAAGAGGTTGAGTAATCACTTCAATCTGGATTTCCCACACTAACAATTTGTATTGCTGGTCTTGCCCCCCCAAATTAACCTTTGGTGTTTCAATCGTCTGCAAAGCTTTTTGTTCATTTAAGAACTCCACGGTGCTTTAGTAATTTTGCTTAATTATGTTTTATAGTTTTAGGTTGTTGACTCTTGAGTGCAATGTACTTTTTACAGGTGAGCAAAGAGAGGGAAGACATAGAAATTGAGTGAATCCACCATAAGCAGGACCATGACACTGTCATTTTCTTAAGCAAATTGGGTTAGCATGCATGCTTAACTAGCAGGAGGTGTACCCACGGGACTCCGGTAAGCCTTCCACAAGTTACATAAATGGTGCTCTGAAGCAAAGGTGCTCATTCAAGCTTCTCTAGATACAGACTGAAACGAGGCAGAAGGCAGAGAACTGCAACTTCTAGAAACACCCCAGGAGATGAGAACTGCTTGCCTATTCTAAGGCTTGTTGCATTTCTTTGTCTTGCAGCTACAATTAATAACCATATGCAGAAGTTCTAAGATTTCTAATAGCTAATTGGAATCATGACGAGATAAAAATAATTATCCTGCAGCATAAAAATAATCTAAACACTAAGAAACAATTCAAAGCAAATGGCAGTCTTGCTGATTGAGATTTTATAAATGTTACATGGAATCGTTTCCTTGCTTCTAGCACTGCCATAGTGTTGAGATACAAATATAAACAAATGTTTATAGTGTTACCCATCAGCCTGCACACACGGCTGCAGCAATCATTCCTCTCCTAGACTTTTCTTATTTTCCATAATGATTTTACCTATTTTGCTCTTCCCTTCTTACTCATTCTCTCTTGCAGTGCAGATAGTAAAACACAAATGTTATTTAAGTACAGAAATCCTTAGATTTCACTGGGGTTAGGGGCTATTTTTAGCCCAGCTAGTACAGAGATGCACTGAAGTGTTTACTAGCTTGAACATAGGTCATAAAGTCTGCATTTGTCATTACCAAAGACCACCTGCAGTTTAGATAATTTATTATTGGTGACAACTGTTTATTACTCTTCAACAGGCAAATAAATTTAACCCTTCTCTATCAGTCATAAAACTCCTGAGAGAATGCTACTGCTGTGACCTTTGTGGTGTCTCCCGAGTGTGGCTTTTAATCCTTGTGCCTACAGAAACATACAGGGGAATTGCTGACCTCGGATTTACAAGCTTTCCATGCTGCTCAGGTCTTCAAGTGGGAAGTGCCAAAATCCCCCAGGAAACCTCCCAGAGACAGCAGATAAGTTATCTGGAAAACAAAACAAGCCCATCTGCAGAATATAGTGGAAAGAAGTCAAGAACCCAGACCTGAGAACTGGATACATTACTGAATATCCACCACTTCACATTTTCTCAATTTCAATATTACTTTACCTCAAATTAACACTCCAGATAATTGTAAATCCCTGTGAAATATTCAGATATTAAATGCAAAGCCATTTATTTTGCATAGTATTTTCAAGTATCTCCTGTACTGCCTTTATTACCTATTATGTTTATATTAGTTTCCCGTTGTTTGTCCAGGTTGGATGAGGCTCTGAGCAACCTGATCTAGTCAAAGATGTCCCTGCTCCTTGCAGGGGGGTTGGACTGGATGGCCTTTGAAGGTCCCTTCCAACCCAAACCATTCTATGATTCTATGTTCTCTCTATGTCCCTACTGCAAACTCATGAAGAACTTCCTAAAGACATCTCCTGTCCCACCTCTCACTTGCTAACTGCTTTGGGTAGGAGGCTAAGGGAGGCTGTAAAAGGCAACAAGATCTTCATGGAACAAGTCTGGGCAAACACAAGAATTGGATCATAGGTAGTGATTTAGAGGATCAGGGCTCAATTGCTCTATGGTGGATCCTTTCTGCTCTATTAAACAGTGACTACATTTCAGCCCAGAAAAGCTGCTCTACAGTTCAATCTAGTAATAATACAAAGGATCAAGGAAGGAATTACATGTTTTTTCAAATCAAGGTAATTCTGGGAATACTGTATTATTATATTTGCCCACCACACTACAAATATGATAAGCCTAGATTCATAGTCACCCTTGTTTTCCTTTATAGTCAATAGATAAAGTTGATGGTCAACAAATAAAGACATGTGAAGGTTATAATTTGGATTTTGGATTGCCTAGATTGGGAACAATGTAACATTTCTCTATGACTAATTACCACAAGAAATAAAAAGAAGTTTGGTATTTTCTTTATAAGCCTAATAAACATAATTTAAGCTTCTAAAGACAAAATAGATTCTGTTTTTTCTTGTCTTCATAATGAGTTAATATAAAAAAAGAATAGATCATCTTGTGTCTAAACCAGGTACACAGCCTCACCTGGAATCCATTCTTTAAGCACAGAAAACAAATCTGAAATCCAGCTTGCAAAACAGAACCATCACTTCGTTCCTCACCAACTCCAGTTCACCATATAAATTATTCTTGATGAATTCTCATTTGTTATGTGGGTGGACACAATTCTTCAGCCATTAATGTCCAGAGAGCACAGGCTTAGTCTCTATCACTTGTCATGCTTAGATAAAGACTAATGTAAATCATTTTACACAGTTAATTAATATCTACTACGTAAATAATTACCTTGACCTCCTCAACTTCATTCCTCAGGATACTCAGGGCAATTAAGAACAACTACTCCAATGTTATTCCAAAACTTGCCGAAGCCAAGAGAACGATTACTATTTATCTCCATGGAAAATAATCAAGTCTTTTAATCATACACTCATGCCTTTAAAAGTGTTGCCTTTGACCTCCGAGTCCTCAATTCATTTGCAATCAAAATATTCTGTGCAAAAGTACTGGGCCAGGTCTCCTGGGGTTTCCTGCCAGACCACTATAGTCTGTAGCCTCCAAGGTTGGCTTCTGATTGTCTACCCTCAAGCAGCAAACCTGACCAGCCCTGGGAGAGCTGGCTGGAGGCAGGGCTGTTGGGGCTGGTCGCTGGCCCCCTAACCGAAAGTGCCAAAGCAACTCAAAGATCTGATCTGCAACGCGGCAACGGATGCAGAGGTAGTGCCTCTCTCAAGCAGGGAGCTCCCTCTTACATCATTTGAGAGGAAAAAATGACCAGCCAGAAACTGTATATCTTAAATACTTGCAAGAAAAGTATTTTCTTGCCCATTAGTTCAGATCACACAATACAGGCTGTGTTTTTTCATAGAGGGACACTGCTTTAAAAAGCAAGCTGACACATTCTACACTGGCTTTATCTTCTAAACGATTTCATGTTCTGTGCCAAACCCAGCATATTATAATAATCTTGTCCTGGAATGGAACTTGGGAGAAATTATTTATTACGTATATTCACACACATATGTACCTCTCAAAATGATCTGACGTTTGCACGTATTAGTAGCTGGAACAATAAATACATTAACAGCTTACTGTCTTCTTTTTCTACAAAGATTATAGTTCCTTGGCAAGCACTTTGGATTCTGCAACAACATACTTATGCATCGTTCTCACATACTTTTGTATTACATAGGCCTCATGCCAGATATCAAGTTTGTTAAAAAAAAAAATCTTTAAATGAATTAAGTTTTAGGCTGTTGCATTCAACTGTTTATTGACACAGTTAAATATCTTCAAAACTCATGTTCCTGTCAACTCAGCTTGAGCTGAGGAAGACTTTGAAAAATTAGATTTGTGCATTATTGTAGAATCAACTTACACTATGGAGCCACGTGGAGCCCAACCTTCAGCCTGGTTGCACAAGTGATTTAGAAAAATACATGTAATTGAAATTAAGGATGCTAGATTTACTGCTGGGATATGCTGCTGCATTTCCACTGATCTCCATAGCATTCGTTAAGAGCGAGGGTCACTGCATTCCAGCACGCTTGAGCCACCAGCTGAAGAGCAATGTCATGGGCTCTGGGGAGCTTCTGAACACTAACAGAGCATAGGAGAGGTGAACAAGGGCAAGATGTCACTGATGCCTTGAAGTACATCCTTAGAAAAAAAAACAGGGGAACTCTTAAGAAAGATATTGTTTCTTTCAGAGATCAGGCTTTCAGAGATATGATTCATGAAGAGAAAAAATAGGGCACTTGGTGATAATTTCGTTAGAACTTACTGATTGCTGCACTATTTTAATCAGCATAACCAATTTCATTCATTACAATGCATATTCACTCACTGATGAACAAACCTTTTGTCATATTTGTCAACAACAGTCAGTTCTTCAGAGAAAGGCTAAAAGCCTCACAGCCCTCTGATGAACTTGCTAAAACACATCAAGACAACCAATTGTAAGGAACTAAAATTGGCTGGTTAAAAATGATGTTCAGCTGGCTGCTGCACGTCTCCTCAGACTACCCAGCTCTCAGACATCTGAGAGGCTAAAAGCCCTTTTGGCAGTATGATCTTTGCACACATAGTGTCATCTGTATCTCCTGCACATCAGATTCCTGCTTCTATTTCCCCCCAAACTCATTTTCAAGCTTTCAGTTTTCCTCTGCTAAGGATGAAGTGGGTCCCACACTATGCAAGTGAACATGCAGTTCTCCTGCTGCTTTTGGGGTGTGATCAGAACGATAATGCTATTCCCACATGTTCACATTTAAAAAAAAAAAAAAAAAGGCAGTAAAATTTGCTGAAAGAAAAGCTTCTGTGGCAGAGGGATGCTGTATTTTGGGAAACATGACAGTAGAAGATCCCCAAACTTAGAACGTTAATCCTGTCATGCAAGGAGGGCCCAAATTTCACGACAGCGCAAGAAAAGCTGATTGTAGAGTTCTCAGAAAACTGAACACTCAGCAGAATGGAGTTCTGCAGCTCAAGCGCAGCAGAGCTAGGGCTCTGATATACAGGGATTAGGCAGTAGGCTTACAATACCCTTTCTGAAGATTAGTTTAAGATTCCCTTCTTGGATAATGTAATCACATCATGAGTCAATCCCATTTCTTCTAGTCATCGATATTTTTCTGCACTGCCATTAATATATTCCTAATTTTCTGATCCCTAGGGAAGACATCCCATTAGGTTTTGGTGTAACCCCTTTTTCCCACACAAGCTTGTTGTGTAACTTGCTGGCTAACGTATCCACCAGGGAATGAAACACAGAATTTATCTGACGTGCCTACGTTACTGCCCTGGAGCAGATGCTCCAGCACAGAAGATTTTCAGATTATCAAGAGGGGGTAAGAGGAATGTCACAGCCTCTGCTGGTCTATGTAGGGACATTTATCAAAAAGACAGCTGGTATAAGATTGCTATATTCTCTTCCCCTTATGGAACAGAAGGTACTTTAAAAATGTTTTTATGTAATTAAGTTAAAGCTTATTTTCCAAAAGTCAACAGAGTGAGGATGTATTTCCCCCAGCTGATGAAGTTGTTCCCTCTGTGCTGAAATAGCCTCAGAAACATAGTATTATCTGTCCTCTCCGTCTCCATGTATGCCAGTAGACATGAGGTACGCTACTCACAAAGCTCTCTGCCAAAAGGCTAGAATCATGATATACTGCCCCACCAAAACATTAGGCTTTTCCTTGAGAGAAAGTGAAGTCTGTTTTCTTGAGGTCAAGGAAACTTCTCCCACACGCTGGCAGGGGGGAGACATCTGGGCTATCTCACTTTGACGAGCAACAGAAGAATTAAACACTTAAGAAAAGTGATCTATCAATTTGTGGAGTAGAAGAGCTTCACATTTTGCATCTCAAAATGCATGGGGTCCGAAAGTTGCACAAACATTAATAAAACGTCAGATTGGAGTCTCTTGGTTGTTAACAAGAAGTTGCACCTCATCCAACAATAAACAAATACAACTCATGCAAGAAAAAGGAATAAAACCTACATGAGAAAACAAGCTGCAGGGGAAAGTAGTCTGTAAAAGCTCCATTCCTAAGACACTTATGTATCTGGCAAGGGTAAAGACCAGAAAAGACCCATGAAGGAGAGGGGTTGTGATGGGCATCCATGTCGCCACAGGTCTGGAATGCTGCAGTGTATATTTAAAGAAAGCCCCTCTGAAAATCGCAGGATCCACATGGCACGGTGCACACATGGCGCACAGTAGAGCGTTATCTGAGGCGCGGATCTGAACAAGGAAAACATCTGCATTTCCTCCTGTTTACATGGCTATAATTTCTCCTTCACGAGGGAATTAGGTGCCCCATCCTCATTAGAGCTAGCACTAGCCAGCATGTTTTTCTTCTGGAAGGTGTTTTTCTCTACGGACAAAAGCTGCTTTGAGAGTTGAACTTGAAGCTATTCTGCTCACAATGTACTTCAGTGACATTAAGATAAATTTAAAAAAAAAAAGAAAAAAAGGAAAAAGAGAAAAAAAAATGTAAAATACCAGGTCTGCTACAGTTTTTCTGAGTATTAGCTTATTAAGGCAGTTTTCGCACTTTTTCATGTATTTTCAATAGTGGAGAGCCACCAGAAGTTGAATAAAACTGATCCTGCATAACTAAGTACCACAACAGACCTGACAAAAATAACATTTAAGCAACGAGCAGGCGCCCGCAGGACAAATGCATGTGGGTTTACCCATTTCGCTGTGCATGACTTGGCTGCGTAATACATATTTTGCATCAGCTTCTGCCCTGACTTTGTTCACATCAAACCCTTGTAAGAAGATCAACAAGTTCTTAGGAGGATATGAAATTACTGACACAACAGAACCCACATAAGCCATGACTTAAGTCAGCCAAGTGTCTGGCCACCTTTTCTAAGAGTATTTCCAGCTTACATAAAATTTCTGAAAAGCAAGAGACTCATATTTAAGAATCAGTAAGAGTTTAGCTAGAGTTTTACACTATTTATTTCTATTTATCTTTTTTCCCCTGTAAGATTTCCATGTGACAGAAGAGTAACTTGCAACTGATACCAGTGAAATTCATGACTTTGCATACATTACCCACTATGGTGCAGCACAGAGATACTTCAAGCTAGCTTAAAATAAACTGGCTTGAGCACATGAAATGGGTCTAGATGTAACAGCACGGGGCTCTGCCATGGCTTCATCTCTCCCAACATGGACCAAAAGCAACTGGCACTGCTTGCAGATACATTAGGCTTGGATCAGCGCCCACCTCTGAGCTCAGCTTTGTGTGCAGCTCTGTTGCTCCTACAGCATCTTTGAGCAGGCACGCGTTATTCCATTTGACCAGCACTTCTGAGAAAGTTTGGATTCCTTCTACCTATGTCCTCAGTGCAGAGCCGCTTGTCACCAGTCCTTGCAACAACACCCACATCAACATCAAACAGGCAAATTGGCTGTGCCACAAACTGCCACAGCAGCTGTGGCATCCGCAAGGAGCCTAAAGCCATCCCTCGGAACCCTACAGAGACCCTGCACAGCTGTATGGAGACCCTGCACTGGAATAGCAGGCATCCTGCACTATCACACTGGGCAGGGGTCCCAGTGTTTTTACAAGCTAGGAATAAAGTTTTCATGCACATCAAAGGTGATTTACAACTAAGGGAGAAGGGGACATGGGAGAGGAAAATACATTCTTTTTCTCCACATGTGTATGGCACAGGAAATCGCCTTCTTAGGATATCTGGTCCTTCTAGGATAAAAAAAAAAAAATGGTAACAACTGGAAAAATAGGAAAATGATGATATAAGAATCAAAATGAAAATTAGGCATCTGAGAAACATAAAGATTATCAAAATCATAATAATAGGTCTGAACTTAAAAAAAAAAATGTTCATAAAATATTCAACATCCTCTCATTTTTAGCCAGAGTAAATATGTGCTAAATAGTCTTAAAACGGCAAAAATCAAACACAGGATGAGACATGAAATTCCTGATTATGTAGGAAGAAAGTATCTAAAACCCAAATAGTTAAAAAAACAAATGTTTAGTATACTTTCAAAGAGCAAGTCCCTACTCAATCACTCATCAAGTTTAGCTCTTCCCAGATTCAGGGATCTATTTTTTTTCCTGGCTTTAAAGCACTTCCTAAACATTGTCTCCGCAACAGCACCTAAGGAAACAATGCACTTGTCTGCACAGAGCATATTTTATGATCAGCTAGATCAGAATTTCTTGAAGCATGTTCACAAAGGAGACCATACAGCAGAGGATTTGTTTCCACACGCACAACCTAATTTAATTTTCAGTTGCTTCTGTATTTTTATTTTTTTTTTAATGCTTCAAGTCAATTTCTATTCCACTCCCTCCCCCACTCAAGAAAGGAATCCAGAAATATAAAGGGTAAGTCCAGGAAAAACTTGCAATTTATTCCAGAGGCTTACTTAAAAGAAAAAAAACAGCCGCAATGGATTAATGTATTTCCTTTCCCACAGCTTTTTCACTTAAACCATAACTGTGCATATTTACTGCATCTCTCCCATCTGCCACTGGCATTGTGCTGACGCATGCAGTGCACAGGCTGTGGGGACTGACACTGAGGAGACACATCCCACCGTTACTCTCAAATGTCCCACCACTACTCCCAAATTTTGTGATTAATACGGTGTGAAGCCTGGTGAAAAGCCACACTTACAGACATTGTTGACTATCGACAGTGACCCAAAAATCCTTGTTATTCCAGCCATTTATCCTAATCGTGAGTCAAGTCTTTAGCAACAGAAAGTGATTATGAACAAAACCCAAACGGATTGTTGTCAAAAGCTGAAGACAAGGGCTGTGATCAGATTTGCTTATTTTTCTTACGAGAAGTCCTACATAGCCTGTGTAGTGGATGAAGAAATGGCCAGTGTAGGCGTTTGCTTTTTCTTTTATGAAAAGCAGTACAATCAAGGAGGAGGTAGTTACCTTTTTACAAGGTCAAATTGAGTCTACATCACTGTCAGAATTTATCCTTTGAACCCGATCCTGTCAGCAGGCATATATATAAACACACACACATCTGACATTCTGGGAAGTGTTACTGATAGATAAGTTATCTAAGTGATAGGACATACTATAATCACCTTTAAACTTATTCTTGGACTCCAAAGGTTTCTGGAAGAGATCAGCCAGCCACATTGTCACTCCAATGCCTCGAAGTGACAAATCCACTAACCGCAGCAATGTCACAGTAATTCTCCCAACAGCTTGGTGACTTCTTTACAAACCAGCCCAACACTGGCCTGAATAAACCTAGCCCCTCCCCAAAGTGAAAAAAGTATGTAAAAGCCTGTAAGTTGCTTCCACGTAGTGAACTTCCAGAAAAGATTATGTTTCTCTTCCCATTTGGGATGGGAGGTCTGTTTCTTGGGGGGTAATTTCTCAAATGTCACTCTTAATTACTAATAAGCATGTTGACCACATACTGACTTCAGAAGTGCGCTGGTTTCTACAGGGGTTTCATCTCTGACGTATTTTCTTTCTCTCTAACATTTTCTGCGTGAGTTACGGAAATGCTCAAATGCAACAGGCTGAGATGGGCAACCTCAGAGTAAAATGCGGCCATTTTAGCTTCTTGAGAAGACCACTGATACCCACATGTAAATGCTAGTTATCTACAGAGGGTGAAATAGAAAGGTCCTCAGTCTACTGGGAAATACAGCCAGCCTGGCCATCAGGATCCTACTCATGCACCAAACAGCAGCAACACAGACAGGAATGGATAAAGTAAATTCAAGCAACTCACACACCATGGAGAACAATGACTCCTTCCAGAGGTTCACGTAATGCAGTCTCCTTTTGCTGAGACCAATAACTGGGTTTTGTGATACAGACGCCTATTGACTAGGAATCCAAACCAGACCTATCAGTTTGCTGTGCAGGAGTTACCAAAACCAACAAGCTTCAGCTACCACCAACAGGGTTTTACATCCAAAACTGTGGCCTGAAACACAGACAGCCTTTCCGTATCCCCAACAAGCATGCAGGCAGGTGCCTTTTCCTTAAAGCTATTACAATTAATGACCCACATCAATGCTCTTCATGCTCATTTAAAATAAAAAGGCGCAAACCTTCTTAACCCTCTGCTATAAAACTCATTCATTTATGTCTTAGTACAAAGAAGATTCTCATGTGCAGCACACTAGTCTCATCTGACATGATGTTAAAAAAAAAAAAAAAAAGTCTACTGCTTTTGACAAGCTAGGGGGTAAGAAAATTACTTTTGGTCCAGAGTGTCAGATAATATGTCCATCCCATCAAGGAATCTCATAAGAAATATCACCCATTGCTGTTCATAAACACAAGCCTGGTTTGGCTATATTCAGTTACAAGCAGAGAAGGATAATTAAGCAGTTCATGATATGGAATGGCTAAAGCATGTGCAATCTTATTTATGTTCTCTGCACCTGTGTTTTCTATGGTTTAAATTATAATACTGATCTTTTAAACTGCACTCAGCGAGTATCCCAGTTCATTCACATGAGAAAGAGTAATATCTTATATTAGAGCAATATGTTCTATTAGAGTAATACATTCTATTTTTAATCAATATGCAAATGAAAAAGGATGAAAGCTATTGTAGAGCCTTACCAGTAGCCAAATACATATTGGTAAGTTCCTATTAAATTGTTTACTACTGTCTCAAGGCAACCCCAGTGCTCCCAGAACTAGTTCATGTGCCCAGTTCACTTGTCAGTGTTATTCCTCGCCTTTGTCCTCTCCCTGTTTATGATCTTCTCTGTTGTGCTTCAACTCGCGTTATTTAATTCACAGTATTATGGAAACCTCTTGTAGCTCATCTCAAATCAGACTGCAACATCTACCCGCGTAAGCCACAACAGCATTTTCCAACAGTTGCAGCGATGAAACCACACAATCCTTGCTAAAGCCCTCTAATCCTTAACAAAGACTTTGAGGTAGAGGCAACCACTCCTGTTAGATGTGCACAACCCCTATGGGAATGGAACCGAGACCTCTCAGCCCTGTGCAATCGAAGCCGTAGCAATACCGAGGGCGAGAGCTCCAGCTACGAGGCTGTCAGCGCAGCGCAGCCCCACACGCCGCCGGATGCCTGCTCGCCCCACCGGCAGCCCCACGAGTGATGCCACCACGGAGCGTGGGGCCAGTAGTCCTTATGCCTGGAGTCCCTCGCCACACGCCTATGGCCAGGTGGGTAATATAGCCGGTTTGTTGCAACTGCCCAGTCTTTTCCTAGCACCAACAGACTATTTCTGCCCTAAATATAATGGGAAAGATAATGTCCTCATGCTTTTACTTAGTTATTACATTTTTAATTAGCTGTTGTAGTATAACGGTAAATTATTGCATTGTCTGTAATTTCATCCTCCCTGTATTCCGGTCATTACTCTTCACAGATCTTACAGAAGTTACTAGTTATTTCCCAGGTATTTTTGGTTTGCATACCCCATAAAAATACTTGAAAAGAAAGCATTGATAATCGGTTTCGATATAAAAATAAAAAGGAATCTAATACAAACTCTATTCTTCAAAAAAACGAACTACGTTCAAGTCTCCTGAACTCAACACGCTCCCCCCCAAAAAATCACCATATGCGGAAGAAAGAAGAGATTGTATGATATGTGTGTGTGTCTAGACAGGGAATTCATGATATATGTGATGGCTCCGTATTTCCAGTCTGTTTTAAAGGGCACGGGTAGCACACTGTGGTATTTTGTACGGCAAACACTTTCCCCTAAACTAGAAGAACGGAACTGGTTCCATACAGGCGAAGTACAGCTATACAATTGAAAGAAAATTAAACTCATTTCAAGATTTTTAAAAGCTTGCAAATGAAAACAAGGTTCCTATCTTTTACAATTTTAAAATGCAACATTAAAAACACCGTAAGAGTTAAACATAATCATTGATTGGCTTCTGTGTTATAATATGTGGATTAATGGTAATTAATGTAATATTTATGTAATATATCTTTTATATATCCCCCCAAAATCTAATGCCAAACACATCAAAGATCTGTTCGACTGACATGAAAAACCTGCCTTGTTCGACCATTGTAGTATACTGACATTCAATTATAACATCAAAATGCTTTTGGATTCGTCCCCTGCACCCTCTGGATAGCACAGAACACTACTTACTGAGTTCAGTGAGGATTTCAAGAAAATTTACTTCATTGCTAGTATTAATATAAATATATTTACTTCAGAGAAACAGAGATTATGTAACACTAACTCCTCTCACATATTGATGAAATGCCTTGTTCAAGAGATTTATTGTTTTTCCTCACCACCATTCAATAGTCCTTCATCTTTGCTATACTTTTGTTTTACTGTTCCTCTTAGAAAGAGAAAGAAATATACTTTAAAATTAATTTTTAAATTACTTTGAAAATATTGACTGAAAAAGATTTAAAAGTGTCAGTTCAAGCCAGGTGTTACTATATTTTATAAACAAGTTTCTAACATAAACAGTTTCCTTTTAGAGCATTCACAAAGAATGAGATGGCTTTTAAATAAGATGTTTCTACTACAACAGCTCACATTAAGGAAATTTTCACCGTACTTTTTTCCAACAAGCCAACAGTGTAGCAGCTTCAAGCAGGGTGAGATTCAAGGCTCCCAGTACAGCAATACAGAAATACACATTTCTTAATAGTACAGTACTGGAAAATTGGTGCTAAAAGTTACAGCAACTATGATAATTTGTACCGAGTAATCACAAAAACCTCAGTTATATACAGGGGTGGGGGGTTTTTTGTTTGTTTTAACTGTTACTTTTTCTTTTTTTATCCCTCTAGCTGATACTTTATGTCACAGAAAAAGCATTGCATACTCAGTTTTAGATTATGGAGGATTACAGAGTGTTAAAACTGTCAGAAGAAACAGTGAAGGCAAGTTGTGAGCCAGATTAACACAAACGCTCCGTCACCAGGATTTTCCTCCAACTACTCATTTCATGTTTTTTTTTTTTTTAATTAAAATATTCTCTAGTTCATAAATTTAAAAATAATCCTTCAAACAATCTTATCGTTATTTTTATTGGAACTTATGAAATAGATATGTCCAGTGCTACAACTTCAGTATTTCACAGACTCTCTGTTAACAAGGACGTAACCAACCTAGCTGACACATTAACTCTATTGTAGTTTGTGGCAATTTAAAGATTTTCTTTTGAGAAGACCATTATACATGAGGTGAAATTGAACCTTCATTCCTAGTAACCGAAGCTGACTTCCAAAACAATCAAATTTTAAAACTCTGAGCACAGCGTTCAGATTGTACTTGAGAAAAAGCAGCAGAAACTCAGCTGACCGAAAAGCCATGAGCATCCTTAACATTTGGGATTTACCAAAAAATGAAACAAGAATTAAGCCACTCCATTGTCTCTCAATCCATACTGCGTATCCTCCTTAAGGTTTTTTCAAGTTTTTTTTCAACATTAAAAACATCAAACACAAGTTGATGAACTTTTAAGATTATGTGCTATCATAAATGATGAGTAGTGAATACAAAAAGTGGTCATTAACATACTGACCTACTAGTTTCAAAAACACATAATTACAATTATGGCTGTCAGAGTTTTCCTGCAAACTTTAAAATTCTAGAAATAAAGATGACTGTTACCATTTTTTTTTTATTATTATAACTACTTTCCAAAATATATTGTAACATGTATTCTGAACCAGATTCTTTATTTTTACATTAAAAAATTCAGCACTTATTAATATGCAGCTAATTAGGCCACTGATTTAAACGAACAATCTTTGAAATTGAAAGCAGAGCTTTCTAAAGAGCTTTTATAAGCCAAGTTTTATTATTGCTATTCCTGAAATCTAGAAGTATTAGAGCTAGGACATGGTAGCCCATTATTGTTTCCTTGTTTCAAATGAAACTAATAAAATAATAGAAACCCAACAAATCTCTTTGACATGATATACAGAGACCTAAGATAGCTTTAATCAAATTAAATATCACTACTTATTTGAAATTGTTGATAGAATTCACCAACAGTATCTTTAGTTGAAAATACAGACAGATTAATAATTAATATGAAGAAGTCTAGAAACAATTTTCCTTTCACAAATTGTCCACTAAAATACCACTACTTCTTTTTATTAGCTAGCCAATTACCTGAGTAACTGGTGAATTACATTCTGTTAAAAGCTGTCTGATAATATGACATACTTGGGCCCTTTTCATTGCACGTTGATCAGAGGAAACACTTTCAGGCTCTACCACAAATGCACAGCTATTTTTTAATTCTCTTTCAAGCACAGAAGGAACTTCACTTAAACAATCTGGTTGTGTGCTTGATGTTCTCTGCTTTGTCAGACATTCACACAAATTAAACCAACTTAAGCAGAAAGCAATTGACAAAAACAAAGGCATAAATTTGATGTGTTTGCTTATGAAATTCTGAGTGGATAGTGAAATGCACTAACAATTACTCAAAGTTTGGGGTTTTTTTTAATTTTGAATTATTTTTTAATAAAAGCTAAAACCAGGCTAAACAGTCTCTCAGAAGTTGCTTATTGAAATTATTTAACAATTTTCAAAAGGAGGACAGGGTTCAGATTTTAGGGTCCGGGTCCTCCAGTGGAAAATCTGCCCTAACACTAAGCTCCCATATGACACGGCAACTCAGCCCCTGAAGGCATTTAATCTATCAGAAACCAGCTCCAGCGATAAGCTTCAAATGCCGGGTCTAGTAATTCCAGGTGTTCTCAAAGCTGTGTTAACGTCACAGATGGAGAGGATTTTTACCCTTCCCCACATCCTGTTTTAAAAAGCAGATGTGGGGGCTCTTGGGACCCTGACAGACAACTCTTTGTTCCCACTCGATTGGAGGGCATCCAAGCATTCTTGCTAAAGAAAATGGGGTTTCTGTGTCCCAGTTGTGCTATGAAGGAAGAAAATAATGAATTCCCTGGGCTCTTTAGGCAGCACTTTTCAATGAGAGTGGCCAAGGCTACCAACACTTCCACGGGTTCATTGGTTGATTTACTTTAAGGTCATTTTTGTTTTGTTTTTCTCTCAAGCCCAAAAATATAAGTGAACAAAGTTCCATGAATGTAGCTCCAAAATTTAAGATACATTGACGAGAAGTAATTGGGCTTGGGCTGCAAATCGTCCCACGTCAGTCATTCATAAAGGACTATGAATGCAATGAGATTATTTTCCTCCTCAACAAAGCCAAGATTCCCATTCTTTCTTTAGTCATTTTAATGAGAAATTGACTATTTATTTATTCTGTTGGCTGTTTAACAAAGCTTAATACTGGACATTAACATCTATTTTGCTTAGATACCAGAGAGCATGTGGAGGATTCCCTGCCGTGTTTCCTCAAGCAAAGATCCAGAAAAAAGAACTGCTAATTCCACAAAGGACATTTTCAAGCTCCAGCAAGACTAAAGAATAACGAACAGAAGACACCAAACCAACTGCCTTTGGCAACTTTGCATGCAAGTACAATTCTGAGAGAGCTGAACAGGAGTCTCTAAAATAATTTTTGGTACAAGCTTACTGTGATATATGAAGAAGAGACACAAAGGCATGTAAAATGTATTCACACGTTCCCGAAAAGGAAGAGTTCATGCTCCCTGCTGCTCTTTAGAGGTAATAAGATGGAATATAATTTCTGGTATAACAGGATTTCTAAAGCTGCATGATTTGCTTAGTTATATGCCTATAACATATACGCACTGAGTAAAAAAATACATGTAAAGACTGTTCTAGAGCTATTTATTCCTAAGGAATATAAGTCTTTCCTGATTTTATTAATGTACCTTAACAATACTTTCAGGGTATTTTTAAAAGATAAATAAACCTCATGTCCCATCAAGGTGGTATTTGATACACAGTGCAAAGGAGTAATTTGCAGTTTAAACTCCTCCACAGGTTTGCTTGCAGTGCTGTACGCAGCAGGTCGCTGCCAACACGGAGCAGTTCAGCTCGTAGTTCAGCAACTCCAGCCTTCAGACATACAATGCTGCATCAGCAACGAGATTGTCAGATTTTCTTTGCCACTCCATTTACTGGGAAACATTATACTCAAACCATACCGAAGATCAGCGTTAAAATCCGCTAAAGTTGTATAGCTTTCACTCCAGCTAAAATAAAAGTAGGAAAAGAAACTCGGAGTGAAAGGACAGCAAAATACCACTGAAGGAATCTATTATGTTCAGCACAATTCTAATACTCTGCTGAGCTGTGTTGCCTGTTTGATACACGAAGAGTCTGAAAACTGGGTTTTGGTAAATTTAAAAAAATCACCATAACAAACTTTAGCATGGAAAACACCAATATGTTGCAGATGTTAAGCCACCTCTACTACCCAAATAGAACTTTTTGGCTGTTTGAATCCTTGAAGGTAGGCAGCTTATAGAAGAAAGCCCAAGTCTCTAACTGGAGAGGTAGAGAGAATCTGGCTGGGACCAAAGCAGCTCATTCTTTACTCTAGTTCTTTTTCCTTCTTATTCCTCCTCCTCAATTTTTTTTTGCTTTTTTTTTGGTGACAGTTTCGAGAGAAGAAAAGATAAACACTTTCATACAGCAGCTCTACAGATCTCTAACCAGAAACCACATATAACCCACTGAATAGCAGATTGTACATTTTAAACAGGTAGAATGTTTTCATATTTACTTACCTAGTACTGGCAGTCACTAGGGATTAATCTACACTTAAACCCCATAGAATTAGAGTGCTTCAGAGCAGTTTATGCTACTAGTTTCTAAGAGCACTTAGTAAATCTATCCAGCCAGAATTAAAAACTCACAGGACAAGGAGTGACTTGGATTTTTTGTTAACATAACAACTAGGACGATATGTAGTTAATACAGGAGTGGCACTCATGAGGATAACTGTAAGAGAAACAATTTTTCATAATAGTAATCAATAAGATAGATACACTGTCAACATTTTCCTAAATGATATGAAGATCTTTGTCACAACAGGAAAAAACAGGGGCATAGTTAAGCTTCAATTCATTTTGTGGTTTTAACTGAATTCTTGTTTTTTACCTGAGACTGTAACTGAGAAATTATCTATCCTGGTATAAATAAGAAGTACAATATCAAGGAATATCTGTTCAGATCTTCTAATTGCTTTTTAATCTTACTCAATATCAACGTGTAGCACTTGTTTTCATTTGCTACAGAAATATTCTGGATAGATTATCATTAGTCAGATTTCATAAAACTCTTTCCAATCATTTTAAACCAGTTCACGCAAAACCCCATGAGACTAATATTGCAGATAATGAAAGTTTAGACATACAGCAGTTAACACATTGAAGACGTCCAGGGAAGACCTCATAAATGAGCTACTGGGCTGTGTGAACTGCCACTGTGATGACTGTGTTTTCTCCAATTAAGAATTTGTATTGAAAGATGAAAGAATTTCAGTTTTCCTTTGTTCAAAGCAGTATTTCCTTCTCATACAGAGATTTGCATCCATTGCCTAATAAATTATACAGACGCAGGTGTTAAATACTAGTTTCTGCCAGGCTTCACTAACCAAGTTCAGATACGTATTGTTTGTGGCCTTAATTTTGATTTCAGGTATAATTCACCACTGTTGCTAATTGCACAATGATTGTTCATGTCAGTAAGAATGCCAACAAATGGCATTAAAAAAACTCAGTAACCACTGAACAAAAAGAAAATTCCGTATTTTCCATGAGGAAAATATTCCTGTAGTCTATTTTTCCACGGCATGATTAAGTTGAAGAGACAGAGGCAATTTAAGGATTATTAATAATTACATTTTTATACTGTCTGAATACACTAAAGAGCATTGATTTTTCTGTTAACACATAAGTTCATGCATTTTCACTTCCTCCTTCAAAGTCCTGCTTAATTTGCAAATGTGTCTTTAGATAGGGAACCATCTACCAGTTAAATGGCTATATTGAATAAATTGTTTCTTCTCTTTGCCTTTGCTCCCTCCCCTCCAGTAAAGGAAGAGTTGTTATTATATGAAAGAGACCAAAAACAGAGGAAAAACTATAATTTTGCCAAAACCACCAATATTTATCCATAGTGATACTGTAACAATAAGAAGCTATGCACAACCTCTTACGAGATTTTCTTTTGAGTTGATACTCACCATTTCTTCTAGAAAACTATGCATTATTTATAGTTGCAGATTTCTTAAATTTTCACAGTTACAGTTTGTTTACATTACTTGGTTCTAATTCTAAATCTCAATATAAATAAGACCATTTAAAACATATAGTTTCTTAGTTATGTAGTTCTTCATTATTAACCCACAACCAGAGACAGAGTAGTAACTCTGCAGTTAAACTGCTTTGCTCTTTCAACACTGCAGGGTCTAAGAATTTGGGGCAGGGGAGCAATGCTGAGCCAAGACGGTAAATGGTTAAAAAAATTCATTTAACATAACATGAGTGAATCTGGCTACTACCAGTCTCCAACACAGATCAAGCACTCCTTTACGCATTTTAATGCTTTGCACAGAACTTGATGTGCTCCTTCTAGTTTCTATTTTGAAGCTTCCTTCCATTCCTTACCTTTATGATGGCATATAATTGACTTTTTGTTGCTTATCTAACAACAAATCTTTAAAAAAACATACATAATTAACTTTTCATTAAATAAAACACTATGTAACTGCAGTGGTCCTCCTTAAAAACAAACAAACAAAAAACTTAACTGTTTAATTAAAAATTTCCCAAATGTACCAGAAAAATATGTTTTTCCTGAAAGTACATCTAATAAATAAAAACAAAATAAGTAAATGAAGACGTGTATAAAATATTTAATACTTGCAAATTGTTTATGCTTGTGTAACACTAATTTATGCTTTTAATACATCTTTGTTTAACAAAGCTTTTCTATGGCCTGCTGGTCTCACTAGCAGTGTTCTCTCCAAGTCTCGTCCCGCACCCCTGCAGGTCGCTGAGCCTCGCTAGCAACTTAAATGAGCATCCTCAAAAATAGAAAAAGAAGTTCATGACTTCTCCTATCTAGGCGTTTTAAATACCAGCACTATCAAGCAGTGACCCCAGGACCCAGGAAGGATAAGGATATGTTGTCGACAAAGGGAAAAAAAAGACAAGGTCTTTGGGGCCCACCCCCTGACCTGACAAAATCCAGGGCTTGATACTGGTCTCCAGGTCAAAAATAGACCATCTGCATCTGACAGCAGCAGAGGACATTTCCACAGTTATCTCATTGTTAGCTGTTTTGCAAACCACATTAAGCACTTCATGTAACAGCATCTATATCTGCTGTAACCCATTTGGGAACAATAACTCTGAAACATGTTTGAGAAAATGTGTGTTTGTGAACAACTAAGAAAAATAAATCCTACCTTGAAGTCCTTTCTCTTGCGTCTGTGCGTTTGCTTTCAATAGAAGTAGATGTCTTCTTTACAAAGACCACTGCCATCCCATACACAATAAGAAAACCAAAACACATAGACCTTCATCTGCCTTTGCTAATCAACACAGTATTATTACACACTGGAGGCACAAATGCTTCTAACAAAGACCAAACAGCCACACATAGCAGTAAGATACCCTATGTTCTCTTCCTTTTTATGAACCTAGGAAAGAAATACCATTAACTATTAAATGTTATTCTAAGTAATTATAACAAGCCAATATCATGAAGTTAAATAAATACGCTACCTTTCCTCATTCATGATCTCTGCTTCTGAGTTTTTCCTTTTACTGATAAAAAATTCAGAAATTCCCCATGTTCTTGCTGAGCAGTAACATAAGTTAGCAAGGTTCAACTGCACGCATTGTCCAAGCCCGTATAGCTTAAATCTCAGTCCGCCGGGAAGCCCGGCAGATAAGCCCTGGCCTATGGAAAGGTTATCTTTTGAAAGGGAACAGGGTGCTTGAAACAGGACTTAAGGCCAGGACAGTCTGTATGTTAATGTTATGTTATAGTTTTAGATTAACGATCAAGGAAATGTATTTACAACAAGATCATCTGCCAGGTTCCACTAGATGTTACAAATTATTAA
>WHYT01016708.1:34470-55249 GCA_009806455.1 Tetrax tetrax
TAACAAGCCAATATCATGAAGTTAAATAAATACGCTACCTTTCCTCATTCATGATCTCTGCTTCTGAGTTTTTCCTTTTACTGATAAAAAATTCAGAAATTCCCCATGTTCTTGCTGAGCAGTAACATAAGTTAGCAAGGTTCAACTGCACGCATTGTCCAAGCCCGTATAGCTTAAATCTCAGTCCGCCGGGAAGCCCGGCAGATAAGCCCTGGCCTATGGAAAGGTTATCTTTTGAAAGGGAACAGGGTGCTTGAAACAGGACTTAAGGCCAGGACAGTCTGTATGTTAATGTTATGTTATAGTTTTAGATTAACGATCAAGGAAATGTATTTACAACAAGATCATCTGCCAGGTTCCACTAGATGTTACAAATTATTAATACACAGGTATTGGACCCACGCTTTTTCCACTGCAGAGTTTTATAATTTCATAACAAAATTAAATAAACCTGTTTCTGAGATATGCAATTTAATTAACAAAAAGATGGTGTGCTTTTTAGCCAAGACATGCAGATTTCTATGTAAAACAGCAGAACAAAGCTTTTTCCATTGAAAGGCTGTCTTGCATAAGAAATCTTTTTCTTTAAGAAAAATCTTTGGTTTTGTTTAAAAAGAGTGTATTCTAGATTCTATAAACTGAATATTGACAGATTTTTTCAAGACTATACAGTAACAGATTTCTATAATGCTTTTTAAATTCAAGATTAGAAACCAAGTTTTAAAAACTGTTTCAAAGTTGTAGCAGTTTAGGAATTCCGCACCGTGCCTAGGTCACATTGTCGTATAAAGACATTTTCACTATAAGAAGTGTTGAAGGATGATTTTTTAAATTATATTAAAAAAATCTTCTATTTGCACTGTAGTCAGAAATTTTACTAAAAGAAAATTCTACCAGTAACCTTGACATTTAACAGAATAGTTTAGAAAATAATATTTGACTTTCAAAATCTTCAGGTATAGTGGGATTCTAAGGTATTGAACATTTGCAGAGAGAATAAAAGTTTAATTCAATCAAAGGAAAAAATCATCTCTATATCGTAACTCAAAGGACAGGTATTACTTGGTAGTACATAACCAGTCATATTTGAGAAAGTATCACTATACAGAACAGGACAAAAATCCCTACTAAAGCAGATGCAATTAGCATTATTGCATTAAATTTATTCCTGAATGTGCATTCTCTTATTTAAAAGGTTTGTTTTCACAAATTTAAATACATGAGTTATTTCCAAGCCTGATTAAAAGAATAAAAATAATTGAATGTAAAAAAAAAATTCAAAGTTTTACCTATATATGCTCTGAAAAATAATTCAAAACAGCATTCACATTATATATGTTTAGTTTAGAAGTAATAACAAATTTGACCTGCCAGTCTCCAATCTGGGATTCCAAACCCAGCGGGACTTCCTTTGCCAGAAAAATATACTCCTGCTTTTGGAAGATAGAGAGTTTTTTCAGTGGTACACAATTCTCTTGATGGGATACAGACAAAAACTCCTTCTGCACTACATATATACACAAGAATGTGAAACAATTTAAGATAAGGACAAGCAGTATCTTACTATCTCAGAAAGTAATAGCTTGTTGAGCTAATGATTTAAATTTCTATGCTCAGTGTATTTAGAGAATAAGCACAAAAATGGGACATGTTTGCAATCACCTTTGAGAGCAGAAACGAACTGATACGGTAAGGAAAAATGAGCTATAATATCAACAAATGTAAGACACTATGTTGTCTAGAGTATCTATATGGAAAATATTTAATTACAGTAACATTGCCTGATGTGTCACAGTATGTCATTGTTGACTAATGGCTAAACAAGAGTGATTATCCATTTTGCTTGTCCCGTCCATATTGCAGTGTTCCATCACTCCCCTCTAACCTAGTCAAAAGAGCCTCTGCATAGAACAAGACTTCAGCATGGTTATCAGATTGATCTGGTCTATTATCAATTGGGGGAAATGAACAATACAGTTTGATATCCTGTTCTATAATTTCTGCAAATTTATTTTTTTTTCTTCAAGGAGAAGGAAAGAATTAAGAGACCACATCACATGACTGCTTCATAAAAATCTCCACCTTTAAACAGAAAAAGGCCAAGGTTAATATGTACAACCTCACATTTAAAGACTAAAATAAGTGATTTATGCAGGAGAAGTGGTTTACTGTTTGCTCTGTAGCTTTCCTGTAAAAGTTACGGTTTGACATAGCTGATTTGGATAAACACAGCTCCAAGGAAACAACGACAAAATGCGGTACAACACTACTGATTAACAAAAATCACCTAGTTGGGATTAATTAGAAGTTGGGGGCTGAGGTGGGAAGAAAAGTGTAATTAAGAATTTTAAAGGAACATTTGCAACATTAAGAAAATCTCACTTGTATCTGAATACTTTTTTTAACCTATTCCTGCTAAAATGATCTTGGACGACTACTGCAACTGAAAAGTTATATGAAAATATTTTAACTATAAAGAATTTACTTCTAGACTGACAGCTTTTACTTTTTTTTTCTCTTAAAATTAGAATATGGGTGTAAAATCTCAAAAAGCATAAGAGAAGTGAAATCTTTTAAAAGCACCGTGTTCCAGTCAACTGACTTTCCTACTGGCAGTATCACTTTAAATTGTGATGGAATTTTAAAAGCTGTCCCAATATATCAAAATCAAACTCAGACTATCTTAACAAATTTCTCAAGTTTCTATGACTAATAGTGTATCACAGTTGATAGTTACAGGCTAAATGCAATCCTGACCTTTTGCGCTTACGGCTGCGAGACCTGCAGTCTGTGCGCTGAGCCAACACAAAATCTACGCTTACAGCAGCGCTCTGCACGCCAAAAATCCTTCAAGGCAGGATTTCTACTTGTTCTATACAGTCTCTTTAAAACAGAGGAAACAGCTCCCTATTCCTCCTGAGGAAGGTAATGTCTTTTACAGTTGCTCCCTCCTTCATCAACAAAGTCAAATTTTTTTTTTTGAGTAGAGATCCTATAGTGCCAGAAAGTCACTGTCAATAAAGCGTTTTCAGGCATTTGACAATGTTACATTTCCAGAACATAAAGTTTTCTCTTTCAATCAACTCTGAAAACCTCTGGCCTCTCTCAGACAAAAAAAAAAATGCTGAATTTCAATTCCCACTGTCTTGAACTCAGTCAGTAGGCTGGAGTTCTGAGCAGACACCTTTCCAGGTGCTGATTCTGCTCTACGCCATTCCCTACAAACAGAAAAAAGCAATGGATATTTCTTTCTTTATACACAAGGTTTAGCTGTTGAGGAAGATAGCAGCAAATTCTTACACAAAAAAAAAAGTTAAAACCAAAGAAGGTTTGGTAGAGGAGAAACTAGAGATCTGGTAGACCAGCATATGACAGGGAATCAGGAAGACCAGAAAGATTTTGTGTGGGGAAAATGTGAAGGAAACATTGCTGAGGAGTAGGGGAGGAAAGGGAGAAGGGCTGGGGAAGAACGGCATAAAAACATCCTTTCAGGGCTCTTTCCCCTCCTCTGTCCCCTTTCCCAGCCCTTCCTTCGCTGGTGAGCCCATTTTCCACGCACTGCAAAAGACGGAGAGAAAGAGGCCAAGAGGCTGTGTAAAACTCAGCATTGCAGCCCTTCCCCTGCACTTGGAGAAACAGCTAATGAAATATGTAATTAGCTCTCTGCTACTCTTCGGTTTCCAAAAGCTACTGTCATTAATTTTGTTTCACAGGACAAGCCGTGGAGATCAGAAGGGCAAAGCACATTAATCACCAGCAATACTGCAGCGAGCAAAGACAGCTTGAGTCAATAAACAAGTCCAGATGGAGTGACTATGAACAACAAACAGTCCTTACAACAGCCAAACTGAAGAGCATCAAGAAACTGTAAAATGAGACATGTGCATCACGTAAACCTCTCCTCTTTCCCCCATACCCTACAAGAGGATGTTTTGACACTGAACTGTGGGATTCCCCAGAGACATGGTAAAGGACAAATGAAAACAGCTACCAGCCAAGCAATGCCATGCATGATAAAAACCAGATGAGGAAGTCACTGGGTTAAACAGTAACACAAGCAAACATGTCACAAGCATCAAAATGACAATTGTGTTGGGAACTGCTCTTCTTTCCAGTGTTTCTCGGCTCCTGTTCCACCCCTCCTTGACTGAACACATGCAGAGAGGACAGAAAGTGCTACATCAGATCAGACCAACCAGCCCAGCAATCTGTGTCCTACCAATGGCAACCTATGAGCAGTTGTGCCATGGATGATAAGACAGTCACAGGATACTAAACCCACTTCAGGAATTTTTTTTTCTCCTTTCCAGAAGCTAGTGAATACCATATATTCATTGTTATTCTTTTCTCCATCCCATTTTTCTGGGCTCAACTGAAGGGTAGGACAGCCTGAAGAAGTGCCTGCAAAACCCACTCTACAGGGTAACTGCAGTAGATTGAAACCTCCTACCCCAGCCCAATCTCCTTGGAAAACTTATTGGATGTGGGTCCAAGTGAGAAACCCTACACAGCTGGATGTCAGGATGCATGGGGAGGTTTCGTTCCCCGCGTACTCCTCAAGTGCAAGACTGCACCTGTCCCACCGCAGTACCCCTGGCGCCTTCAATTAAAGCTGAGAAAATCCTGAGCTGAGTGCCTACTTAAATTTGATGGGCTTACCATTCAAACAACGGTCTGTCAGCCTAATAAAAGCATGTTAGTAAACAACATTATTGCACGAACACTGGCAGAACTACGAGCAACTGCAATCTGCAATTAATTTGACCTTAGCCACTATGCCCACACAACCAGTGATGTTAGCACTGTGGTTTTATTTCAGATCAATGCAAACAACAACAAATAAAATGTTCCCATCACTTCTCCAAAGAAGAGGAATCAAAATTACCCAGGGCTGCTAGAGAAATTTACAAGTGAACAGATGTAAACTGCTTCATAGCCCTGAGGAAAATGGAATTCATTCACAGAAGTGTAGCTTGAGCTAAGCTAATCCAAGTTGCGTATCCAGTTCTCCCAGAGCTTTGAGTAGCAATCAATCTTCCTGCATTCACCAACAAGTGATTTGTTAATCTGCAGTTTTCATAACGTAATAAAGAACATTTGGATTAAGCAGCTATCGTCATAACAGCCTGATGCGCTTCTTAAAGTCTCTTGGTTACTTATGAGTATGACAGAGTGTACAGTGCAGCTAAACAAACTGGGCAGTATGGATTAGATCATGTTCTGCCATCTGGAAAACATTACAAGATAGTCACTAATACTGTGAAGCCTCCTGAATCCGTTCTCCATTCATAACGTAACAGTTCGAGCTTCAGAAAGAGCATCTGAAGAGTGTAAAATATGTTACTGAAATCCTAAGTAGGATATTGTTTTAAATAAAAGCCATATCTAAATACAAATTTGAATTTCAGCTTACATCCTTAACCAATTATATACCAATGCAAATCTTCACAGATAAACTGTCTTGCTAAACCCATTCCTGCAGTGGATTAGTTATCTCAGAGAAACCATACTGGGGTACAGCTCTCCAGGATTTGAAGACTCGCCAGTGACTGATGAGCAACTTCTATTAGGTATGCAGCAAGATTCAAAAGTGTGATGGCATTTGACAGCAACACAGAAATGTAAGGTCACTGCCCCAAACACTCAGTGAGTGGATGGGACAGGCTGGCAGTGACAGAGCTGCTGTAGGTTAACCATTCCTGTGCTATAGGTTATTCCTGTGCTGGCACGGGCAGAAAACCTGCTCATGGTCAGCTGCTGAAGAGAAATGCTGCCCAAAGAATGCACTGGAGGGCAACTCAGCAGCCAGACATTGTGTTTTGTATAGTCACAGTTGCCTTTAGCATCACTCGCTTTTCCCATCAGGAATGCCCACCATCTTCTGTTATTTCTGGCCCACGACGCGCATGCTGCAGGGCTCGCTCGTGCTGCAAGAGAAGCTCCTTGGCAGCAGGGGACTAGCACTGCTCCTGACATGTGAAGCAACGTTTATACAACAGCACTTAGATCCATTTCTGTGAAACCTGCTCCAAGGCTGAAAGCCAACAAGGGTCAACAACACACAGCAGTTCAGTTTCACAGTGGATCCCCTTTACACATAGCCGTGTCCTGACACATGTCAGCCCAGTGTCCTGTGCTCCTTGAGCTATTTTTTTTTCCCAGGAAGACAAAGCCAAGCCCTTGACAGTGCAACCTGCAGAGAGCTCAGGAAATGATACCTCTGGAGTGGCTTTCCCAGGCAGCCATTCCCATTTTACTATCAAGACTTCAGTACCCCTAAGGAGATATGCAACAGGGTTACTATCCACGGCTCATGAAAACATATTTATGTATGTGTGTATATACATAAATATGTATACATACATACAGATGCACACATACATACAGATGCATTTTCTATACAAAGCCATGCAATAAAGTCAGGCTAACCTCACAAATCTATTACAAATGTGGTAAAACCTATAGAAAGGTACCTTATAGAAGTTGCTGTAAAAGTTAGGTCTTGCCATGGGCCATGTAATAATCTGAAATCTCAACTGACAGAAAACCCAAAGAATTGGAGGGGATTTGGCACAGGTCAGGTCTGTTTGTTTTTAAAATCATGCCTTGAAAATATAAAGACAGCTTTCATCACATCAATGCTTTGACTCAGATTGTCCCAGAAATGTGGAAAGAAACCAATGGAGTTTTGAAAACTATGGTTTATTATATACATCCTTGTCCTAACACTGTTTTTACACAATTCCCTGGTTTAAGGAGCACAAGTCCTTTTGGAGGATGCAACAGCTGTGCAGGAGACCACGATGGAGTATTTATATGTTGGGAATGGTTAGTGATCTCTAAAATAGGAGTTCCTTAAATAAATAAAACTCCATATAAGTTCCCAAACACACACACACACCAAAAAACCCACGTGTACACAAAAATCTTTATATATTACATACATCTTTATTACTAATGTTGAGATAGATGTTTTCTATTCAACCTGCGTGATGTGCTACACAAGAAAGTTATTTCCTCAGGTTTTGTCATGAGCTCACATGACAGGAGTCTTTATATTACTTTTGTATGTTTCAGTGAACACCGCTTTATGACCTAGTTCTTTAGTTTTATTACCCACTTAAATAAATACATTTCATGTACCATGTTTGGCAGTAAAAATGAGGATGCTTCAAATTCTTTAAATAAAGTCTACTATTAAAACTATTTAAAGGCATAATATGAAGAAAACATCAGAATTTTTATAGTCTAGTTTTAAAACCATACATTTAGCTCAGCTAATAAATCTGTTCATATAAACACTGCAGCATTCAAACAAATGTATAAATGCTCAAGTTGCTAAAAAACAGATACAGTTTCTAGTTCTCCAGTTATTTAATCCAATTAAATATTACATTACAGACATTACAGAACTTAAAGTGTCTGATTTAAAATGAGACAAAGCTGGTAAGATATTTTTAAACAGGCGTAACAATTGCTAAACAGTTCCTTTGACCACCTTGAGAAATGCATTTTTAAGATTATCTAGAAGTACAATTAGCAATTCTCCTAGATTTGCATCATACCCATAAAATTCGCCTTACACCTTTTAATCAATTTTAAAGGTAACTGCTGTGCTGATCTCCAGTTTATATTGAACAGATGAGCATTAGTAAATCAACAGCTGTCCAAATCTCCTACTGTGGATTAACATACACACAATGGCTGCTTGCCCATGACTGGAAATCCTTCTGATAGCTTAATGCTGTCAGGTGCTTCATTCCCAACGGCCAAAACATAATGTAAGATTCCAGCAGACAAATCCTTCAGGCTTCATTTCAAGCACAGAAGTATGTGAACACCGTTAAAACCCACTGATTTTGTAAAGATGCTTTTGTCAAACATGTGTTTCACTAATGCACAATAACTATCTTCATTTACAAAAAAAAAAAAAAAAAAAAAAAAAAAAAAAAAAAAAAGTTGTTTGATGTAATGCCAGCATACTGTCTAGGCTCTCCCAAAGAAGCTGAGGAGAAGTACATAGGCTTCTGCCTGCACAGAGAGATTGGTCCTGCCTCTGGGTATGCCTCCTTGACACATTTCACCTTCCTGATATTTCTCTGATTAACCTAGCCCAAACACAAGCTGTTCCATAGCAGGTCCCAGCCCATCCAACACTGTTTCAGTCTGGCAAATTCGTGCAGCAGAGCAGGCTTGAAACCCTTCCTGGTCAATACCATCACGTAGAGCACTTTTCTGGCCATCAGAGAATGGTGGAAATGGAGAATAACCAGATGCAGATTATTTTTCCACTATATTCTTCCCAAAGTGACAGCCATCCAAGTGAAGGTCAGATTCTCCCCAAAATCATCAACTGCCTCAAAAGCACCTTTTTTAACTTTAACTTTGATGGATGGTAATGGTTAAAATCTAGGCAGGAGTCTGAGTTAACCCTGTGGTGAAAACAAGCTTGCTAAACTCTCCCCTCGTCTTCCACAGTTACATTCCCCTGCTTGTCTTTTAGAGCAACAATCAGCAGTAAGACTCTAGATTAATCTGTCCCCTCTTATGTTTATTTATCCTTTAATTATGGATTCATCTTAGGCTCCGCCTGTAAACATCGTACACGTTTAAATACTGATTGCTTATTCAATCCATCTACTTCTGTGAATAAGACGTGCAAATTTTGCTTCCCAGGGAGAGGAAATGCAAATTAGTGGAAGTTTGTATTAACATCCTGCTGGTCAGCAATTACCAGGCGAGGATGCCCTGCCATTCTTATCTCTAGCCCACTATCTTAGTGCACTGTCTGCCCAAAAGCACAGGAGGTCCTTACTGTCCTCTCAGTGACCTGCTTCCCAACCCTTCAGTTCTTGAGGAAATAAAGCAGAGCACACTTACGCAGGTGAACCTAGGAAGATGTATGTCGTTTGCTTACACCCATATCCCTGATACCTTTTGTTTTTCATCTTAGCACTGATTTGCATTTTTAATTGCTGCATTTTTTTCCACCATCCTACCCCAATCCCAGTTCATGTTAGAAGTTCCATATTGTTCTGAAAACTTTTTTCCATTTATGATATACAGATGAAGGGCATCATCTTTTCTTCCGGCTGAAGCATGCTCTGCATTTCATTTGTACACGTGCAATTAGCTCGTTTACTCTTACCACTCCTAGCATTTCTAGTTTAAGTGTCAGATTCCAGCACTGGCTCAAGCATCAACAGCACTCTATTCCCACCACAGGAATGACATTTTCCACTTGACTTCTTGGACCAAATGAAGTTAAAGCACTAAGGAGTGAAGAGATGACCACTTCTGTTTCTTTTACTGAAGATCCCTCTATTTTATTCAGAGATGTCTCCTTGCAAGAAGGTTGTCAGCTGATAATTTTACCTTCTCCTGCTTAAGTTCAACACAAAGTTTGTGGGGCGAGATCATCACTCACTGTAACCCTATTTATAGTGACTTACTCTATGCTTATCCTAATGAGACCCTAATCAACAAAGTCTCTGATCTTCCTAAACTAAAATTTTAACATGAAATAATTTTGGTTTGAAGGAGCTTTTAATGTGAATTAAATTTCTGCTTTTCTTGCTCTAAAAAAAAAAAAAAAAGAAAAGAAAAAAAATTCAATCACTCTCCTGTGTAAATAAATCATTCATGGGTGATAGGTACAAGACGCTCATTTTATGTAGCATGGGTGATAGGTACGAGAGGATAAAGAGATTCAGTTTATTTTTCCCTCTTCTAGAAAGGGAAAAAATACCACATTGGAAGAATTCACCATGCAGACACACCCCTTCCTTCCACTCAGTCCCCTTGTCCCTTCATCAAGGTAATACACCAGACTCCACCAAGTGGCAAGTACATCCTTGGCAAAAGAGTTCACATTTCGTGAAACGTACAAAATACTCATTAATTGCTCAAACAACAGCCAAGTCCGAGTTTGCTTCCAGAGCCCATCCAGCAAGATCCAAATCCAGGGGAACGACAAGAACCTCTCCTCTGGATTTATTAGGCTGCTCGGTGGGGCTCTAGTGTATAAGAAGCATCCTCCAGGTCTTATCAAAGATGCAATATAGTCAATATAGCACTGGTGTTTCTGCATGTGTACGAACCCTGGCACCCAAAAGCAATGCTGGCTGCTCTCACCGCTGCCGCCCATGCAGTTCTGTTCTTAGAGTAGTGGTCACTCCTAAAAGCTGGTCACTCTGCCAGCTTCTCTACAGATAAATAAGTGCAATTACCTCAGGAAATTTAAATTAAGAGCTGCCTCTCTGTCTCCCAGAGCTGTATATAACTCTGTTGTGTTTAAGCCTGAAGAAACATTTTTCTGCCTCCCTTGATGATTCTGTTATTTCTTAAGAGCAGGGGCTGGAGGCAGAGGGTGAGAAATTACGTACTCCATGCCTCCTCGAATTACTGAAATGTCTAACCCCAGATCCGGGGTCCATTTGTCACAAGTCACACCCTTGGATGGTCTCTGCCTTGTCAACTGGGAGTCAACCAGCAAGCCCTCCTCCCACACTCTGCTATTTGTACGAACTGCCAACTTGGAGGAAAAAGCAGATACAGAGCTGGTTTGCTTCTAGTGAGGTCTCCCTGGCATCCAGCTAAGAGGTGAGAAAACTAAATATAACAAACTTAAAACTACAATTATTGTAGGGGAGCTTGCCAGAGCTGCTCTGAAGCTCCTAATGGTCTGTCGGGGATTTATGGATCAGCTGTGAAAATTTACTCACAGCTAAAACTTGCCAATCAAGTCCTTGGCTTTGGAACACTGCTACCAACTTTCACATAATACAGCTGGAAATGATAGAGGTGCCAAAGCAAAACAGTGGGTTCTAATGCTTCAAAGAAGGACACACGGAAGAAAAATCTATCATACTAAACAGATCAATAAGAACCGTGTGAGGAGTCTCTCTTCGGTGTGTTTTTATCTTTGTGTAAAAGGGTCTCATATTCTACAGAGTAGGAGGAGATTACAAGCAGAGCAGCGCCAAGTACTGCCAAAATGCACAGTAGGAGACGGTATGTTGTACAGGAAAGGCTAGAAACGGCTGTCTTGCAGTTTAGAGCAGATTCCCCTCGTAAATCATGCCAGCAATCCAGAAAGTAATCTTAGGTGCTGATATTTTATGTCCTTGCCATGTGGATTAGGATAAAATGGAACCTTCATAAAATTTATTAAAGCTCCTTTGAATGTAGGGGGAAATACCACAAAATCGTATCTGTTATTTTCATGTTATTCCATTAAAAACCTGCAGCAAATGTAACAGGAAAAAAAAAAAGATCCTGAGAACTTACACAGAAGACAAAACAAGTAGCCAACTTAGATGAGAGATGTAAGACCATGCCTTTTTTTTTCCCAGATGCTCAGCACAAACTGGAAGACAGCAGCAGCGATGGCCACTCGTAAGTGCAGTGCTGCGCAGAGGAGCTGATGGGCTCTTTGTAAACCACTCTCCATGTCCGACTTTACAAATCCCTACAGCTAGTGAGGCTTTAACACTCCAGAGTATTGGTTTTAAAACATGTCAGACCATTAATAGGCTATTAAGAAGCACAAAGGAGCGTGGATCCATACTCCTCCCTGCACAGCTCCCTGCACAGCTGCTTTAAAAGAGAAATCAGTGTTGGCACACAAAGAAACTTTCTATTATTTTCTTTGGTTTCTGCTGTATTAAGTCTCTCCTATCAGCAATTACTGTTCTTAACGTTTCTGTGCAGGATTCCTAGGGACCTGGCAAAAAAACCCCCCAAGCAGTAAATAGTCATGAAGCCTTCCAGACTTAGATGATAGGATCTGATCCTCTAAAGCCTTACACACATGAATAATCCTCATGTGTATGAATAAGGCTTTGCAAGATCAGTCCCATAGTACATACACTATATCCAAAGAGGAATTTAAGTCTTATTTACCACTGACAGGCAAACTGGGTTGGCCACCTAACATATTTATGTAATATGTAAGACGTGTTGCTTTACTCTGCACAGATATACTTTAACTATCTAAACAAAATTACTAAGTCACTTCTAGCCCTTGCAAATTTCCATTTATTCCTTTTTTTTTTTTTTTAAGGAAATTCAATCCTTTAATGCTTTGCAATGCCGAAAACCTCAAAACCTAGGTTGAACAGCAATGATCCCTTGTCTTTTAGAAGTCTGATCTACCAAAGATACACTAAGACATGATTCACTTCAATTTTATTGTCAAATTTGAAGTAGGTAATTAGCACTTTTTACATCTCCACGAGTTGGAAAAGAGAAGGTATGTTCAAATAATATCCAAAACAGTGCAGAAAATATAAGAGTTTACTCAGATTGAAGTACCACAAAACTTTACTCTTTTTTTTACACCACTTTACATATTAACCTGTTTGCCCATGCTGCCAAGAGAGATATCTATAAACACCATCCCAGTCAACCACTATTCTTCTGTATTACTTACAAACACATTCATTTTGAAGACATATCAGTGACATTTCCCTAAGTGTAATGCACATTAGAGTAACCTGAGGCAAACCTCTTGGGCCATCTCAAAGAGAATCAACAGAAAAATGCCAGCAAAAGGGTCAGCCCTGCCTGTACCATGAGGAGAAGGTGTTGCTGCAGGATAGAATAGTGACCTTCAATGAAGCAGTAAATAAAGAAAAGAACCCAATGTTTGGTTGTCAGTTGGCACGACGGTGGAAAGCTGTAGGTGACCTTACAAGAATGTGCCATGAGTGGGGCACAAAGGCATGGTGCAGAGAACATGGATAGCAGGGGTGTGAATGTTAAAATGTGTTAAGGGAAGAGTTTGGAAGATAAGAGGAGCCTAGGGCTGAAAAAGAATCTCACTCTAGTTTGCTAATATTTCTCTCTACGGTTTCAGGAGACAAGAGTCGTCTTTTCTCCATATCCCATCTTCAGTCTGAATTGTGCATAATCTCTGACAAATAATTCTACATGGGGGAACAGAGGAAATCTCTGACAATCTCTGGAGTGGCATCCAGACTGCAAACCAAACAAACACACACAGCAATGCACAGCTCTGCAGAGACTGGAGCAAGCTTCTCCGTACCAGAAGTCAATCTGCTCTCACTCTAGTTTCAGGTAGAGTAGAAAGTAGGGTGAAAGAGACATTATTAAAGCATTACATGGCATTTTGTTCTCAATGAGAGTTTTGCAATTTTATTTTACAATTTAAAAAAAAAAAAACTGAGGCCAAAAAGAGAAGAATAGAATTTGGTAAGTGTAATGAATTGCATGTGTCTTCAACCTAATAAAATGACTTAGCACATCTTCCCCAAAGAGAAGAACACGTTAATCAGCAGAGACAGAAATAATATTTCTTACTGCAGAAACAGACTGTGGTCAATTTATTGCTGCTTTTCAACTGCACAATATGCAAAAGCCCACAGAAGAGTATTTGTTGTCTCAGTAAAGGAAACGTCAGACATCAAGCTGCTTGTTGCAGAGGTACTTAAAGCCTATTTCTTAAAACAAAGATTCAAATGTAAGTCAAAATGCAAGAGCAGCTCCTGCATATTTCCGAATAAGTGGCCCTAGCTCACAGACACCATCCACTCACAACATCTCCCCCCTCCAGCAAAAAAGCCATGACGTGCAAAACTGTAGCTTTTGACATTACCAAATTCAAGACATTTTCCATTGCCTGAATTCTAATACTCTGCAGCCTACTGTACAGAAAATCACAAGGCTTATGGCAAGTCAAGGAAAGCTAAGACTAGATAACTAGAGGCTTTTGGTATCTCAAAAGCCAGTAAACCAGGGAAGGGACGAAGTGACCAGAAGTCAGCCAGGGAGCTTGCTCATAACCTGCCCACAACACCATTTTGTCTGTCTGTCCTGGCTGGCAGAAGGCATTCCTCAGGGGAGCACAAATGAAACACTTCCTTATCCTGTCCCTCTCTTTTCCTAGTAAGAAGTATATCCAGAAGTGATGAAACAGAATATTACCCCATCCCTCTTCAAGCAGGCACCATCATTAACATTTCATGTAACACAAGCTTTAGAGTTCAAACCATGCAGGAGATGGACTACAGGAGATGTACCAGTATAGCTGCAGATCTAGATCACCCCCAGAGTTAGGCAGGGCTCATGGCATCTTTGAGCATTCTGCAAAGGCTGGTGAGACACCTGCAATGTCTTAAACAACGGAGATGATGGAGGACAAATCTGAACAGCATCACTTAGTGCAAAAGCCACACAGCACAACTCCACTCGGGTCCTGCATACAGCTCATTTCCCAACATGGACATGCAGAAAACTAACAGCAAATCCGTCTTCATCGCAGTTCCTCAGATGCACAAGATAAATACGCAGCTTGTGGTACAATTAATATCAGTTAAACTCACATTTGACAAGTTTACATACACATACAGAGACACTAAAAAGCAGTAAGCCTGCAACAACAGCGTTGCCTGTGCATTCATAAATACCGACCCTTTAAGAAAAGAAGTCTTTGCCCCCTTCCTGCAACAGAATACCCAATGCTTTTATTTGGAATTTTTTTCTAAATAGGCAAGAAGCATTTGTAAAACAGGCTAGGCTTGAGTTGTCAGAACAGGACAGATATTAAACATTTCTAAAATCAAAGGTTTTCTGGTTTCACCCAGTGTGACAAGTGACAGCTTCACTGTGACGGGTCATTAGTGTGACAAAGAGAAAGCAGCTGGACAGAGAAGGCCAGAGGCTAACAGAGCGATTACATCCTTAAATCAACTATAAAATGTTACAAAAGATGAAGAGGGGGGGAAAAATGAAGGAGTATATTCAGAGGAATAAATCAGTCTGATAAAGTGTCTAGCTGAAAATCAGATCAAAGGAGTTTGTTCAAATTTAAAAAAAAAATCAAGACAGCTTACTTTTCAGAAAAAGCAGATTCTATTTAAAGGAGTATTTTAAAGTTACTAAAATTATTATTTCATGCAAACAGTCTTTTTTTTTTTACCCTCCTAAATAAATTTCTGCAGTCCTCTATGAAGTATAAATATATCTTTGAAGACCTAGTTCCTCCCAATTTGACAGCCCTCAGAAAAGATCCCAACTAAAAAGTATTGAGGTATTTACCTAACTCCATTTTCCTTTTCTCCAAATGAGGTCAGAAAGATTTCAGCATCGTCACCGCTGAGTAGCGGTAGCTCAGCAGGTCACACCTAAACTACTCCCTGTTAGGTGCACGCAGCTTTGAACGGACAAGGGTTGAATTAAGAGGAAAATCGAAAGAACACATTTTTCCCAGTCTTCCCATTGATAGGAACAGTAGTATTAAATGTCCAATAAAAGAGCAACATCCAGGCAACTTAGTTACAGTAAAGAGGATTCCATTGCAACGTGCTGTGGTCCAAACCCCACTTATTACATTGCATCTTATAAAGTACATATTATTTAACTTTTTACTAAAGTTGATATCACTGCTGTTATTTCTCTCTCCAGTAAAATATGTGAAAGAATCTTGACATTTCTGGGCAACTAAGAATCTACTGATAACTGACAATACAAGCCAGATCACATGGAGATGTTTGCATGCAAGACACTCCTTCTAAATTCTTTTTTCTGACCCCTTTCCACTTTGTACCTCTGTGATCTCTCTTCAAGCCTGAAATTCAATTTCATTATGCTTTTCTTCCAATAGGTTGTCGGGTTTGAAATGAGATTTAAAAACCAAACAAACAGGAAAAAAAAAAATACAAACACAAAAGCTTTCAAGACAAAGAAATTCACACTTTCAGTCATTTTTGTTTAAATCAGAGAACATCCATATGATTAATTCATCTTTAAGATTTGGGTCACACCTCATATACAGGAGTGGTCACTGGTTTCCATCAAAAAAGAAAAAATATTTAAAAAAAAAAAGTATTTTAGATGAAAAATGCTAAGAAAAGGAAATGTTAAGATAAAAGAGAAATGTTAATTACCTGACTTGAAGGTAGTTATCATCGCTGATGCTACTTTTTGTAAGCAACTAAACTTAAAAGTGAAGCATCCCCAGGTGTCCCTGTCCCTGCCCCTCCACGCACACATGCATTTGGCACACACATTTTAAGTCCTGATTTTACTGTCAGAGGTCTAAGAAGAGTCTCAATAATTACACAGCAAAGAGCCAGACAATTCCAAGAAAACTGAGGTTCCCTCACTGTGCGTTTCATAGCACACAGAGACGATGAATGGGAAGCACAAGGAGGAGTTTAGTACCACGGGTTTAGTTCCCGCATTCTCTGGCAAGTCCCACACCACGCGGTCTGCTTTTTCAGCTCCTGGCCCTTGTTTTGGTAAGGCTTCTCAGCTAAGACAGCTACAGCACTTTCTGTTTTGTTTTCATCTCCATTCAGGGCTGTTACAGTTGTTACAAGTCTATGGGTTTTCAGGGCTTTGTCTGGTAGGGAAGCGACTCAGGTTTTGGAGATGTACTTTAAAAGGCAAATAAGTATGGAAAGCCTGGATCAGTAACAGTAAGGAGAGAAACAGTAAAAGCAGTGTTTCTCCTAATGTCCCCTTGTTAAATATCAGTTTAGCCTTTGCCATGTATGCCAAACTATTTGCCATGACTAATGTATATAATGGGAGTACATTTCATATTTTATCTCTCCTGAGAGACCTTGAGTTGGGGAAAAAAAAAAAAAAAAAAAGAAAACAGAAAAAGAAACACCCACATTTTACACAAACACACAAGGAAGCGAACCAAAAAGCACATGCTTGACGTAACAGGTTTAAGTTAAAAAAAAAGTTTGAGGTTATTTTTCCCAGCAAGTTTCCTCCTGGCTGCTATAAAAAATAAAGGACTCAAAGCATTCAGCACCAGCCTGCTTACTCCTGTCTGCCCCCAGAACTGGCACAAGCTGATGACGACTCGGGCGCAGATGTTGGAAATTCCATCTTCCTTCCAGAGGAGCTCAAAATCTCCAGGGCACAACCCCTTAGAAAAAAAAATATTAACTTTGGTTTTTTGGTTTTCCCTCCATTGTTTTCAGATGTCTTTATTCAATTTGTAAAACAAATGGATACTCCTATATCAGCACAGGGAGTTGAAAACTGCTCCATTTCCACTGGACAGATATTACCCATGACAAATCATTAGAACTGAAAGCACGCAACCAGCCATTAAAACATACAAAGAGATTGCATTTCAACACAATTAGGTCTCCTATAATTACAGAGTTTACTTGGTGCATGTTTTAAGTGAGAACTTTCACAGAAAGCACTCTTCATGCAACATCTTTGTAGTTAGCCCACAGCCACCCCTCGGTCCTGTCTCTCATTTCCAGCTAGTTGCTGTCGGACCGCAATGAATCGCGCACCTGGAGTTATGAACAAGAGTCTCCACTCTCTCATGCTGCTTAGGCACTCCAGTCAATCTAACAGCAGGCACTAAAATTTGTCACACACTGAGCTGTCATCTAAAAATTACATTTTGCAATGTAATTGCAAAGAATAAACAAACCCTCCAAATTGTAAGGAAAAAATTTCTCTTAAGAGCAGACTTACCGGAAGAGGGAAAAAAAGAAACCCAAACCAGCAGTTCCGAAAACACATTAAAACGTTCCTGTGCAGAACATGTATTTGAGGTCTTTTCAGAGATTTCCCGTATGTGTTTCACTTGCTGGTGCTACAGACCCTGTTCAGCATTTCCGCTCCTTGCACATAATCGCACTAGAAACCAGTGGTGAACGCTAACCAACACCGTTAGAATCGTCCTCCTTCTTCTCAGCCTTCTGCTTTATTTCATGCGCAAGTGTACGTTTTTGTAAATCATCCTCCACAGTGGGTAAATTCAGGTTTCCTTTTCCTACTGGCTTTTCATTCTCAGCTCTACAACATAAAGGCTTTGACTGCAATAAGGCTTTTACTTTTGGAAAATAAGAAGTATTTTCCCATGAAACATCACAACGACCTGCGTAGACAGAAAGCTTTAACTGCTCTCTAAATCTTACGATTGGACCTTTATTATCAACTGAAATGACGTTGTCACTCAGGGGGAAAATACAACACATAGACAGTATATTTCAATTTATATCTTATTGCATTCGGATAGCATCAGTACGGAATTTCCAACTAGGGATTTGGCTATATGTTAATATTAAAATTATGCCATAAACCTTAAAGCAGAGAGACATTTAAAGAATATGGTACATGCTACCTGTGTTGCACGAGTTCAGACAACATAGCTGCTACTGAAAACATTTCAGATCTCCAGTTTCACTAAATCTTAATCCTTGTTCAACGCTCAGTGTCACAGTGCAAGTTTACCAGCTGCCCATGCAGGAAGTAATTTTTTAAAATTATATTGGTCTTCACCTAGCATCTGTAAAAATTTCTAACAAAAGTACTGGGGGGAAGAAAGGAGGAATGCAGAGAGCTTGTAAAGTTTAAATTGTATAATGAAAAACAGAAGTGTTGAAACAGGGAGATCCAGTTAAGTATCACACAATATTCTGACCTACACCGCTCTGAATTAGCATTCTGTGACTGCACACTTGTTTACTGCAGCTCGCAAAGCAAAAAGATGGGAATTGTTAAAAAAACCCAAAGCAAACAGTCAAGAAAATCAAAATGCTTAGGAAAAGAGGTCAAAGTTTTCTTTCCTTGAAGAAACTTGAAACCACAACTTCATTTTGTAGAATTGTTGCTTCCCTCTCCATCCTATTTTGCCAGTAATAATACCTGTTCTAGCATATTAGAAATAAATTCAGAAGAACAATTTAAGATATTCCTAACATCTCCCTTTCTAACAATCACTGAATATCCAATTCACGTTACAGAACACCAAGTTATTATCAGTAAAGCAAAATATAATTTGCCTGCATTTTCAATTAAATGCAGGGTGGAGATTTCTTAATTATCAGATAAACACAGAAGTGTACATCAAATTATGCTGCACAGTTACAAAACTGCGCGATCAAGTTGCAGGACCTTAGATGGAGACGTTCCGACATTTGCCATTCTGCATCACATTACCATGACAAAGTACAGTTAGAACATGGCACCTCTCTCCTTCCATTAAAGACAGGCTTGAAAGGGAATCATTTGAAGTTTTCCTACCTATAATTTGCTAGCAGGCACAACCGGCAAAAATGTGATGTCTTTGTACCTAATGCATTGCATTACAAATGCAATCGTGAAGCGGCTTCATCTATCTGCTGTGCAATATACATCCACATAAACTCCTGATAAACGTCAAAAAATAAGGGTTGTCTTCAGAGAGCGTACTTTAAAACGTGAAACTGATTTTGAGTAAGTGTAAATTACCTTCTGGTTGCACAATAATTCATATGTAGCACTGCAGCTGCCCAGGAAGCGACCATTAATGTTTCAGTGTCGATGCAAACTCCCAAGTCTGTATTCCCAATTCGGAATAAAAACATGGCTAACAGGAACTATTAATGTTTTCACAATTAAGTTACAAAACATGATTTGTAAGAAAACGGACGAGAAAACTAAGCATCAAGAAACTTATGGGCCACACTCCACAGCAACTTTAAAAGTCCAGTTTCATTCATATTTATAAAAGGTAATATGATTCCCAACTTTAAACAGTGTTCATACTCTAAGTTTGCTGTAAATTTAAAGCATACAAGCACGTATATATTTATATACATGTACGTATGTATTTTGCAAATACAAGTGAGAGGACTGAAAGCATTTCCCCCGTTAGTTACATTGTTGGGTTTTGATGACAAACTGACAAAGGCGATGCCTAAGCCAGCGCCTGTCAGAAGTTGCAGGAAAGCAGTGCAAACTCAGCTGCGAGGCCGCGGCAGCTCGACAGTGCTTTGTCACACTCGTGCTTTGTCACACGCGTGCTCGGCCCGGCTGGTGGCCTGGGACATAATGTCAACAGCGTTTCTCAACCTACGCCACTGCACAGCGCCCAGCGTCCTGCTCGTCACCTCCAGCAGCAAATCTTAAAGTAATAGAAGGCAAATCTAACGGCTCCGTAACTTGGCATTCGTTAGTAGATGTACCACTCTGGTAAAAGCCCCTGTCTTTTAACACGTTACAACTCTGGAAAAATCAGATACACTGCATGCAACCCCCACGAACCAACACAGACCAACTTATGTGGGACTTGTGCTTCACGTACTAACAAAACGTTCAGTTTGTCTCCAAGCTTCTCATTTAACCGGCCAAGTACCGCTCACACCACTGCATCTGTGGGGCAAAAGTACTTTTCCCACTCTCTTTCCGGGTGGAAAATGAAACAGCAAAACGCCGTTCGCCGCGTTCCCTGGTTAATAATAATAAGCCTTCCACGCCGGCACAGGTTACATTTTCCGTGGCAGTTTTGCGAGGATGCGATCAATTCTGGCACAACGCGAGCCCCCTCGCCCCGGGCCTGCCGCGGGGACGGCTCGGCCACGGAAAAGGCCAAGGGAACTTTCCCCACCGAGCTCCCGGGTCGGGGCGAGCCCTGCGAACACCGACACGAGCGGCTTTTCGGGCAGAAAATTCCTGCCGGGTAGCGGGACCGGTGCCGGTCCTGAGGGGAATACGCGCCCGGCCGCCGCCGCGGAAGGCACCACTCGGCCGGGGCCGGACCGACCGGACCCTCCGCCCGCCCGGCTGTCAGTCTGGGCGTGGGGGGGAGGGAAGGGAGAGCGACCCGCGCCCGCCCGCCCGCCCTCCCGGCCCGGCGGAACGCGGGGCGGCTCTTACTTGTGGAGGAGCTGGGGCAGGCTGGGCGGCGGCGGCGGCATCCCTCGGCCGGGGGCCCCGCTGCGGGCATCGCTCTCCGGCGGGTCAGTGCCGCGGGGGGCCGGGGCCTGGCTCATGGTAGCGGTGGGGACCATGC
>WHYT01016708.1:77931-145584 GCA_009806455.1 Tetrax tetrax
ACCACAGGATTCAACTGAGCAAGGACAGGTGCTAAGTCCTGTACTTAGGAAGGGAAATTACTGTCTGGGAAAGTACAGGATAGGGAGCGACTAGACTGACAACAGTTATTCTGAATAGGACTTGGGGAGTATTACAGAGGATCAGAGCTGAACATGAGTCAACAATATCATGCTGTTGCAAAGAAGGCAATCCATCAAGCTGAGCTGTACAAATAGGAGTTTTGTCTGACGTAATTCCTTTATTTTTCTTGGTGATAAGGCCTCAGTAAGAACACTACATCCAGTCTGGCATTTGCACTTTAAGTAGGACGTGAATTGAGCAATTCAGAAGAAAGGACAGAACTAATCAAAAGGAGCGCCACAAAAAAAGGACGATGAAAAGGGTATTGTTCAGTCTAGAAGAGAGAAGACTGAAAGCAGAAAATAACCTTTAAAGAAGAATGGAATAAATTGGTTTTGGTACCTAGGGTGGAGAAGATTGAAGAGAGCCAGACTTGAATTACAGCAACAGAAGTGCAGATTAAACCTCCTAATGTCAAATGAGAGAGTATGCCAAATTTTGAAACCTCTGACAGTGGCTGTTTTAAAAATAGGTTGCACAAAACATCTGTCAGGAATGATTTAAACATGATCCTTTGGGCAGGAGGATGGATTAGATCACTCCTTCCTAGGTGTCCCGTTTTGTGTGATTACAGGAGCGAGCAGACTCTGGGGTGGCAATGAAATATACAAAATCCCTTGGAGAGCAAGAAGCACCGAAGATTATATAACTTGTACAGTTTGCAGGATCCAGCAATTCTTCGTGGTCCTTAAAAAATCCTGAAATGTGGATTTGCAAGATGACCAACAGTTCATGTTAATAAATAGCCAGATCAAGCATCTAAAGAGGGTCTTGAAGGTGATGAATATATATAATCAAAATAGAGAAGAAGAAAAGGTTGTTCTATTAGAGACAGAAACAGAAGCAAAGATCAAACAAACATTTTAAGTATTTGTATTTGTACCTAGTGAGAAGGTAAGTTGTGGAACGCTTCTAAGAAATGCATCCCTCTCCCAGACACAGAAGCCGTTGCAGGCACAGAAACTTAACAGACAGTAAGTCTTCACACATGGAATATGTCTTAAATTCAGCTCCATCCAGGAAGCCTTGAATAAGAGCCTAAGGAAAGCTTAGTTTAACTGACACTTGTTTAAGTCCAAATTATTAAATATTTTAGCTAATAGGCAGTATCTGTTTAAGCAAGAGCCCTGAAGAAGCCATGTCTCCACATACACAGTATAAACTAAATATTGTCATGTCAGGATACTCTGCACCTAAAAAGAATCCTGGCTGAATAGAGTGCAATGCTTTAATTCACCCACAAACCCAGCCCCTTTTCCCTCCACTGTTGAAAAAAGATATGTGATGAGAATGTGGCTAGTAATCCCGGGGTGAAAGAAGTGGTATAAAAACCACCCATCAGTCACAGTCCACAAAGTTTTTACTTGGACTGCCCTTGGCTGCGATAACAGATCATTACTAATCTTCCAAACATTACACACATATAATCTGGAATGCAAGAACTACCATACAGTCCATAAACAGACCAAAGTAAAAAGCCAGTAGTAGATCAGTGATAGGATTGAAGGAAAAACAAAAACACCCTTTGGTCACGGAAATTCCTTACCTGAAATCACTTATGAAATCAATTCCAATCTCCAGAAACGCTCAGTTATAAAACTGGGGAAACTCACATTAGTTTACTTGACCCAAACAACACACAATCCATTTTAGGCATTGAAAGTTCCCTTAGCTTTAGTAGTTTACAAGGAAAACACTTAGGTTGTAGTTACAATATAAAGACTTTTCAATTTTTTTTTCTGTAATTGGGCACCTGCGGGATGAAAAGCTACAAAAAAAATAAAGCAGCTTTTAAAATCATACCTTTCTTCTTCTTCTTCTTTTTTATTTTAGCCCTTTCCACTTGTTTTTTTCATAGAGAACTTGATATTTTGCACAGGTTTTTTTTTTTTTTCCAGTAAGCAGATCAATTGCTGATCAATTCAGCTCATGTTGAACTCAGCCCATGAGAAAGGTAACATTCCTGAAAGAATTTTATAATTCATCTCCATTTTTCTCCCAGTCACACTTATGTCCTTACTCTCTCAGTTTTGAAAGAGACACTAAAACTTTGAGCAGCATCACAGCCATGACAAGGGAGGTCACATGCTCCAGAGAAGCAAGGAAACTTCTCAGGATCCCTGTGATATAAACAAAAGCCCAGTGGTAAGCACAGACATAAAGAAAGGTAAAACAGGCCCCAAAGGAAAAGTTTAATCCTGAGTAGTTCCAGTTTGATAAAATTGAAGGTAACTAAAAAATGATTCTTATTAAAAGAGAAATATGAGGAAAGTTCAAACCCTTCCTCTACTTTTCCAGAGCATAAATTTGAGCTTCTCATCTCTACAAAGATACCTTAATGACCAGTCTGCTAGGTTTCTAGGACTGGTCTTTTTTTTTTATAAACATGCAAAAGGCAAAGCAGCAGGAATTCAAGTTATATGCACATCATCTCTCCCTAGGTCTGACTTGTGGTGAAGCTTCCACAAGATCAGAGAGTATTTTTCTTTCTCCTTGTTTTGGAATGAATATTTAAGTGTACAACAACTTATTTCAGTTATCAAAATATCCTCATAAAAGCTGGGGTTTGGGTCAAGCTGAAACAAAATGGAGTTTGGCCAATGACCAGAAGCAGTTCTTCGGCAGCATTATTTGCTTCCAGCTGACATTTTTAAGGTCTCCAGCTAAAACATCTGTCCTTTCCTAAGGCACAATTACAGGACAATATATTATTTGGTTCACATTGTGAAAAACAACTTTCTGAACTTTTCATCAAGAAATTTGGCAGCTCCACACTGTGGAGAAGAGACATGAAGAAGGTCAGACATCCAACTGCTCTTCTTACATTTGCTTTTCCAGGGCATATTATGGAGTAGGAGAAGCAATGAGGGGGAAAAAAAAAGTTTGTAAGTATGGAACCAAGCATGCAGCCCTCTTCAGTACAAACGGGTGACAGGAGTTTGCTCAGCATTATATTATACACCCTATCTGCCTTGGCATCAACGCCAAGCAGACAAATCAGCCGTGGACCCTTCCTAGAAGGCTCTAAGTGCAAAAGGCACATGGGATTTGTAGGGAGCAGGAGCTAATGATGCTTGTCTCACACTGGCTGCAGCACACTGCAGGCATCTCATATCCCAGGGAACTGGGAATGAAGGAAGGAGATACAATCGCTCTTCATCTTATTCCTGGCCCAGCTACCTGAGGTTCGGTGGAGTCATCACCAGAGGCATGTCAGAGTTAGACAATGAGCTCCCTAAAATTCTGCTTCACTGGCACAGATCACAATGCTCAAACTGTCTATTAAACATTGCAGATTGATAGCATATCCTGCCGTCCTCGACCATATTTTCCAAGAAATCTCTTTTGCTTTGTTCTTGGTATAGGCAGGAAAAGCCAAAAGCTCTAATTAACTTCTGATTGAACTTTCATTAACTTAAATACATAGGGCTTACAGCCATTATCACAGCCTGGAAGACAACAGATGTTAGAAATGTTAAAGTAAGCTGGCATCAGCCTCACTAGATAGCCTCAGGCAACCCAGGAAAATGTCAGTAAGCTTTTACCTAGCAACAAAATCCTCTCTAAAGAGGAGATAAAAAAAAACTTCCAGAAACTGGTGGCTCCCTTTCCCTGTCTTTTGTGGCTAAAAGCTTGGGAAAAAAAAATTTCAATCTCTGTGTTGCATTTCCTTAAATTCCTCCTTTTTCCTGGTAATTCTGCTGCCTTATTAGTGCTATGTAAAGAAGTTTTTCTGAGTCATCTGAACAGCCTCCTGCTTTTTTTTCACATAGGACTTGGCTGAGCCATCAGCGACTTAGCTGGCGGTGATCAACCCCGGCAAGCAACAGCCTGTGCTGAGTGTGTTCAGCCGAGAGCTGCTAACACTCATCCCAGCTTCCCAAACCGCAACTGCTGCTGGTAGTTAAGGGAACACAAGGCACAGGAACTGTGAGCCCATCTCCTGCTGACAGGAGCAGCCTTCCTCCTGGGCCCTCTAAGGGGAGGAGCTCTGCACCAGGACGCGGGGAGGTGGTGGAAAGGTGCAGCTTTTGCACTTAATTGCCTGGAGCGCTGAAAGAGGAAAGTAGGACTGGGAGCCAAAGCGGAGGCAGCAATGGCTAAAAGTGGACAGAAGTTAGGAGGTGAAGGGTGGGGGAAGCCAAGAACTGGATGGAGTTCCAGGATAGGGGCTCCCGGGTACCTCTTGGTAAAGCAATAGCAACCAACCTACCAAACTGTAGGTAGGGAACCTCAGCTCTTCAAAGCCTGAAGCAGCATTTGGCATTCACTTCCAAGGCCCCTGCCTGAGCAGTGATAAAGCACTGCAGCAGAAACACCACCCTGGGTCTGGGATTCAGTACAAACAGGCAATTCCAGCAAAGCACCCCAGAGAGACATAGGGATGTGTATGTATATGTGTGTGTGTATATATATATAAACAACCATATATATATATGTTTTTTAAACCAGGACAGATGGCTAAGGGTCCATCCCACAAGTCACTGCCCAGCTCCTGTAGCTTCCAGAGCCTTCTTGACAGCACCAAAAACACTGCAAGAACTTATGAGAGGTTAGAGCAGCCAGAAAGATGCAGACTCACCAGGAGCCTCCATCACCCCAAGGCAATGGCCCCACTTGTATGAGTTACAGACAGCTCTGCCATTTTCTAAGCAGTGAGAACAGATCTCTTTCCCAAGGGAGCATCCACATAAAGGTATGGCTGGATGACAACACATAGTAAATGATACTGTAAGTTGCTTAACAGTGACATATGGTTCCACTGAGGTATCTGCTTCATTATTGCAGCTCGTGGTGAGTTTATGCTCTGAAACATGAGGATTGGTGGCCTCTGACATTTTACCCAAGCTAATCTGACTACAGATGCTGTTCTTATAATCCTAAATGCCTAATCCTCATTTTCAAAGAGTTTTTAAATTGTCTTGACAGCATCCTACAACTGTAAGCACTACAGGTTAAACTGAAGGTATTATCTGTTTTATATTAGCAGTTCCCAAAGCACTTCTGAAGAGAGCCCTAACGTGTGAGGGTACACGGAGAGCCTTTTACACTCTCCTCCCTTTGAGCACTCCCTTTACAGTATCTGGCCCCCGTTCTGGGTATGGCCCTGAGTGACTTGCCCTGAGCCACTGGAGAAGTTTGTGGTAAACCTGGGTATTGAAACTAGCTCTCCCAAGAGCTCATCCAGAGCTTATTTAAGTCAACAGAAGTTTTTCCAATTGATTTCAATTAACTTCTGAGCAGGTTCCGAGTCTCGGGGCACTGCCCTTGCTGTGACAGCATGCTTTTCATACTGCTCATTTTATACACCTATCAGATTTCTTTTAACAATTCTTTCCAAATTAAATTGCCTTAGGGTGTAAGGGAACATTTCAGAGAGATGAGGAACTGTAAGCTCACTGAAAATCAATGTGGCTTTGATACATGTATCTCCAATTTGTCCTATTTAAAATATTCCCCTTAATCAAGCCAGACCTTTCTGCAATGCCTTTCCCCATTTTTCTCTTTTCTGTGGATCACTTCTGCTGTCTTTTCTGATGCAAAATGGGAAGGTGACAGGAGAACCTGGCACAGCTAGACACTAGACATCACTGAGAGACTGATGCACAAGAAATTTATCTCAAAGAGTACAGTCCCAGAAAAAGGATTTATCAAAATGGATTAAATTGGTTCGTAGTTTAGTTGAGATGTGCTCCTCCCATTTCATCAGTACACAAAAAAAGCTGGAATGCTGCCATGACAAACTAGACCTATCATTTTCCAGAGGCTTTAATATGGGTCAAAACATTTAATCAGCCAATATTAATTTATTTCAGTATTCCCTGGGGAAACCCAGAGTGACTTTAACACAGAGCTCCTTCTAGCTATTTAAACAAAGAAGAAATGGAAGGACATCCGCTGTGATTTATTTTCTCTGGATGATCAGTGGAGAAATTGGATATGCATGACACACATTCGTCTAGTCCTCACTTCCCTTTGATGATTAGGGCTGAATTTTCGATCTGGTGTACAGGGATTTGTGTGTGTCACTCCAAACAACAAGCGTTATACATCTAAGTCCAAATGTAACTTTCCAAGAGTGAAGTTCAGAGACAAAAAACTCCAGTGTAAGTGGCCAAAATAGAATATTATAATTACATGCAAGCAATATTTATACTTCAAAGTTGAAGTCTAAGGCTCAAAGAGGCTTGAATTTGTAATTAAGATCCTTTTCCTAGTGTTGGTAAAAAAGCACGTTGGAAAGATGTGCAGGCGTCAACTTAATTAAATCTATAACAATTGATTAGCCATTTCAAAACATCTGTTACTTGGTCCTTTGTACACTATTGAGAATAACCTCAATAATGAGGTGTGACCAATTGTTTTATTGGCTGAGCATTGCAGTCTCAGCAGCGGAAGGCTGAAGAGGCATAGCTGTAGCACAAACTGGTCACAGTGAAATGCTAGGTCTGTGTAGCCAACTGATGGAATTTAATTTGTTTGTAACAATTATTTGTTTATTAATATAAACTTTTTTACAGACCATGAAAATCAGACAGAAATGTGAGCAACTGTTTTCCAGAAACAGTACCCTTACCCTTCAGGACTACCTGACGTTCATGAGAAGAAAGGTGTTCTCCAAACAAAAGCTAATGGAAGGATGAAAAACAACTTTGTAATGGATTAAAAAGCATTGTAATCGCTGCTGGCAAACTCAGAGGTGATTTGGAAGGCTAATACTATGGCGTAATATTTTCCAGTATTCATGCAGTCCCAATGTCAAGTGATACAAGCAATAAAGCTCTCCCTTCCCCTGTAAGACTATTCCATACATCACATTGTGAGCAAGTTTTATTTTTGGACTGTGATGAACACCTCACAGGATCAGGCCAGTAGCAAGGCACCAAGCACGTGGTAGTGATACATCACATGGATTCAAAAACAACTGCCTTCCGCCACTGCAGCACTAGGTGCGCTCGTTAAAACAACCAGAGAATTAAAAAAACAGCACAATCGTGCTGCTATATAAAACCCAAAGAAATATAATCTTGATTAAATAATTACACCGCACTCAGTTACTAAACATCTGGTGGATCTGTTTTAAGATAGACATGTGCCACCCCTGGAGAGGTGTCAGCACTATAGTGAAGATTCAGTCCCAAGGAATGAGAGGCGAGCGCTCACAACAATGTACACACATCGTGAGAATGGGAAAGACTGACCTTGAGTGCGCCGAGCTGTGTCCAGCAAAAGACAGGTGGCAACAGCAAGCAACTGAAGCTCTGCTTCCAGAAGGCAACAGCTATAAAGCTGCCTCTGCTTCATTTGCAGATAACCATCCTTGATCCGGCTCAGGAAAGGGTGCTAATACACTCGGTATCTGAAACACCTCACTCTTCTGTGTACATCTATTTCATGCGTAAATCTGGAGAACAGGGGAAGAAAAAGCAATGGAAATAAACTTTTTGGTATCCAAGGTTTATGTCTGGCCATTTAAGAAAACAGAGCTATTCTCCTAAGCTGGAGCAACGGGAAGCTTAAAACAAATTGCTTGAGGGAAGCGAGAGAAGAGCAAAGGTTTTTAGTAGCCATTGTCATGCAGAAGGAATGAAACAGAGAAAACATTCTCTTCTGTTATTCCTCAGCAGAGTACACATTTCCTAATTTCAGGCATTAGTGTTTCAAAACCTTTGCAGTGGAAGCTCCAGAGAACTCCTGTGCCAGCAGGAGGCCCGGGCTGCAATGCACTGAGAAAACTTAAGTCCGATAATCCTGACACAAAATTTCCATGCTGGAGCATTTCATATTGTAATTTCCAGCACACATGGATAAACCGCTGCTGGAAGGATAACACAAAACAAACACATTCCCACTGTTTCAGCTCTGATTCCACATAACAGATTGCATAATACACTCAGGGAAGCTGTTTTTTCAGCCTCTTCACTGAGTAGTCCAGAAAAATTTCAGTGGAAGCTGTCACACTAACAACATTCTGTGCACAAGGGCAGTGGATAGGCAGGCCTACAGCTTTGTGACAAACCCATTGTCCAGCTGGAAGTCTTCCCCCAGGCTGTTCTCAACCCTATTTGCCTTCCCACCTCCTTGACGGTTTTCCTGACAGGCTAGGCAGCAAGTGAGTGATCTTTTCCTCTGTCACCGTTCCAGCTCAAGGACTACAAGACAGATCTTTTGCTGCTCTAAACAGGACTCTTTTACTTGAACAATAAATGACTAGTCTTAAAACTTTTCTGAATCATCTATGATAAGATTTTTTTATTAGGTCACAGGTTCTGGTGCTGTTACAAGGATGTCCATTTTGGTGGAAAGAAGGTTAAAACAAACAGAACACCCAAGTCTCAAACCCATAAGCCATCTCAGATATACTCCAGCGGGGATCTCACCAATGAACATGACCATGGATACTGTTAAAGTCCTACTGTAGAGAACTGTTAACCCTCATGAGTTTTGTTTGGCTTTAAAAGTATGTTTTAAGAAGCTGGTCTTTTAGGTCATAGAGTATATATGAAAATTTGGAAACGATTTAGCCTTTCAGACTAGTTATTGATACACTCTACAGAGTTTTGATTTTGATTTCTTATTCTCTTTCTCTGCAAATTCTACAATTAGATGGGCAAGGCGGCACATTTTGTATGGATTATTACAGTCAGAGGGGTTGAAAGCTCTTGCTCTACAGCCTTGTATCTCACTGCATGCCCAAGGCCTTTGATAATCCTTCAGAAAGACACTAGCATCGAATCTTGTTGCTTCATTAGAGGCATACTTTCTCAGTCTGCTTTCCAAAAATCTTTCAAGGCATCCATTATTTGTGTGGTAAGCCACTCAAATCACAATTGGTGGAGGACCAATAAAACAGCCTGAAGTAGACTTTATTGGCAGAAGTCATGCATGCTTCCCCACAGATGATTTTGTACTACAACTACTTTCCCTCTTTGAGGTTCCTTCCCTAAAAACCTATGACCCAGATCAATATGTAGATATCTCAGAAGAGCTGAGCTTCCCATGTCTAAATAGACACTTTCACAATCTTTACTGTGTGCTCCTTCACCTTCTGTTGATTCCTGATTCTGTGGAAAGCATTTTTTTTACCTTCTTAAATACTTTTAAGTAACTGCTAAAATATTGCCATACCATTTTTCCAGAGATCAATAGCAACTGTAGATCAAATCTGAAAAGGATATGTAATTGATATGATGAATATAGTAAAACTTGTTATTCGGGTCCTCACACCAGCATGGACTTAAACTGAAAAATTACAGCTAAGTATCCTGGAGAATTTAACTCAAAATTAACTACTATAAAACATTTCAATTTCTTAAAAAAAGCCACCTACCTCCACTCTTTACACATCAATGTACTGAAAGACGAGACAAGCTGAGGGATCAGCTTATGCATCAGAGCGAACCCACCATTACAAAGATCTTTGGAATTGGGTATGTTTTAGCAATCTCTCAACTAACTTGCAGTCAGATCTCATTTCTGAATGAACACCCGAGGAATTGTCTTTCCCACTTCTGTTCTCAAAAAAGGGTTGTATTTTTCCTAAATCCCAAGTTTGTACAGAGAAAACTCAATATGAACAGGAGCATTTTCAAGATCTTATGAAAAAAAAAAAAAAAGCATGAAAAATAGGTATTTTTCCAACTCTTTGTTAGGATGGGATTGTTATTTGCATATCTCATCTGAATGTTTTTTTTTACTTAAAATTATTTATTTTAATTCATTGTAACAGTACTACAACCCCCCAAAAATTAAACTCCTGCATTTTGAGCCCTTAACACATGTAGTACAGACAGCAGAATTAACTGATTGTATATCCCAGAAAGTTCAACTTACATCTCTATCACAGTCCACAGCTTCAGCTTTCATATCCTTATCCAGGCATAATGCCACTCTCTTTTGCAAAGCAGCTGTTAGCATTACAACCACAGGTGACAATTTCCAATAAATTTTAAAATTAAATAAGCCCCTTTCCACTGATTCTTTGATGTCATCTGCCAGTTGGTAAAGTCAGAGAGACAGAAGTCTCAAAGTAGTCTGAATTTTATGGTTCCAATCTTTTCTTCCCTACAAGGAGCAAACCATTTTCTGCTTTGGTCTTTCAGGGATTATAAAGACAGAGGAACTATTGTAACAACAACGGGAGTGCTTGATTTTTCGTATCAACTCATAAACCCATCTCTGTTCCTGAAACTGAGACCCCTTATGCTGTGGTGTACACTGAGAACTGATCAAAAGTTGCCCAATCTCAAAGGCTCATTAACACTTCAAGACTAATAAAAGCATCAGGAAAATAGTAGCATTAAACTTTTTTTCAGTCACCCCACCACCAACATCCCCTTTTCCTCACACTGAGTTTACATGCAGTCTATCCAGTTTCTCTTCCTCGAGGTCACTCCATAATAAGAAGCCCAGTAAAGTCACAAAGGGAGAGACTTAAGTGTTTTTTAAGCTAAATTTAAAGACGTGTTGACATGGTGCTTATGGACATGGTTTAGTGGTAGACATGGCAGTGTTAGGTTTACAGTTGGACTCTATGATCTTAAAGGTCTTTTCCAATGTAAATGATTCTATGATTATAAATCCCAGCAGGAAAAACTGAGGTTATGACTGTGTTGCCTCCGATGGGAGGACCAAGGCCTCCTCATGGCAGATCTACTCATTCTCTGTACCGTAGTCCTGCAAGTGCCTGTGAATCTACAGTCTGGATGACGTGTGAGGGGGTAGCACAGCATTCAACTCAGTGCAGGTACTTTGTGTGCCACGGCGGGCGAGCACGGGGACTGACATACCTATGACTGCTCTAAGACCAACCTTTTAGTGCGGCATATGCAGGTCCTCGTCTCAGAGCAGCAATCTCGTTTGTCAATATACAACCACAGTTGAGAGTGGGCAGGCTCTGGATCTTTAAAAGAGGCTGGCCTCTTCTCAAGGAGTGAGAGAAACTATTTGTATTTGCAGTTATCATCCTTCAGCATCAACCTCTTCAGCTGCTTTATCTCCGGACAGGACTGGTTGGACCCACAAGACAAACCTTGGAACACTACAAAAACATGTACTTGAAATTAGCCAAGTGAAAAAAAGATCTGAAAACTAACAACTGCTTTGAGTTCTTGGGCTAAATAATACTGTGCATAGAATTTGCATAGCACAACTCATAATTTTTCCTTGTCAGAGATAATTCTGATCTAGAATCACAAGAGTTACTCTTTTCCAGGCATCCTACATCTGCTCTGTCATCAGATGTTTTATTTTGATTACTTTCTATGTGTAAGAATTTCCCCTTTTTCCTCATTGCTAGTCAACTCCCATAAATCTCATTCCATCATTTCCTCTGCTAGCTCAGTACCACCTCTTCTAAACATACTGTACTCTATGCCATCTTTTAGCACTATGTGATGGAGTCCTATCACTGCATGGGACTTTCACAAGTCAATTAAAAAGAAGTTCCAGGCCTTCTTGGGTACTTCCTGGGTACAAAACTGCTATGAAGTATGGTTTGCATGCACCTTTAAAGGCCAAAAGGAAAGCATCAAACAAAAAGAACCTACTGCCTTCTATTTTAAAACAAACACATGATTTCCATACACTTTCACTTTTTTTTTTTTTAATATTTGACTCATCATTTTGTAACACCACTGGCAATACTGTAAAAGTCCCCTTCCTGCAGAGCTGCACAGGCACACATATATCCCTGTGATGACTGCCAACAGCAGTAAATAAGCCCTGCAGTTTTACAGTCATGCTAAAGATCTCACTGTTTACAAAAAAAAAGCTTCCAAAAGATTCCCCAAGTGCTTGCAGAGATCTTTACCACTGCAAGTCGTTATATAAAGTCTTTTGTGTCTATGCACTTAAGCCAAAGCCCAGCAAATTCAGTTGAAAAATTCCAACTAATCTCTGACTGCTTTGGCTCAAGTTCTACAGTTACCAATACGACCTTGGTTTGTAGGGGTAAACCTTCCTATCTGTTTGGCTGCTGCTACTTACGTCACTATCATATATTTTTATTTCAGGCAAAATTGAATAAGCCAAGACAAATTTATGTGGCTTTCTATTTCTACTGTGTGAAAGCTTTCATCTCAGTGATGTCTAAGTGCATCTGCATTTAGCATTTTCAGATGTCTAAGTGCATCTGCATTTAGCATTTTCAGATCATTTGATTGCACGTGACCTCTGCTGTTTTTGGTGCAAATCAGGAAGCGTCCCATTTATGTTTTGAAAAAACAGCCCACTCGTTAACTTTAGGCCTAAATAAAGTGCTCCTCAAGTATTAGCTGCATGCATGGAGGAAGGTCTGATTATAGCATTCTTAACGTACTGTAAATGGATCCCTTCTCCTTGCACGGCCTCTGAGATCTGTGGGTGCATAACATGCTGGAGAATTACCCTAGGAAACTGAGGACTGAGCCATCGTGGTCTCAGCAGTGAAGGTCACAGACCGAGGCTCCAGACCTTGACCTTGGCTGACTGTGCAACGGTGCCAACATACCAGGAAAGAAGAGAGTAGGAGGAAGGGTCAGTAGACGTTGGAGACAGATGGCCTAATTCATCATCCACCAGAAATAAAAAAAAAAAAAAAAAAAAAAAAACCAACCAAAAAAAAAAAAAAAAAAAAAAAAAAAAAAAAGCTGTTCCAAGCATTACACATAGAGCGATGATTGTAAATTCCACAACTGCAGAGACCTGCCAAGCCATTATACACACACCCATACTGCAGTCACTGTGCATAGCTCCTGAAAGGCAAAGTCAGGAGAAACTACAAAGCATAAAGGATGCTCAGCTCTCAAGATATTGGTTCATAAAATGATTATCCAAGCCCTAGTGGAACAAAAAACATGCAGAAGTTAAAGACAGGCTATTACAGTTTATTAATAAACAATGCATGTCTGCAATGCCTAACTAAGTTATCCATGGATGTGATTCTAGATATGATGTACCTAATTAGCTTCTTTTGACACCATTTTTGTTTTGTTTTGTTTTGCTCTTAGTAGTTTCCCAATTGGAGCTGCTTGACTGCGTGTCCTGCTAAATAAAGTTCTCTAGTCACCAAGCAGAGTACCTCATAAGAACTGGCAGTGCTGGTGATGCTGCTTGGGATGCATGGCACGCAGACCAAACAGAGGTTTCCTCAGACCACGTTCTTTGCTTTCTCTGCAAAGAGAACGAAGGAACATCCTGGATCCTGCCTTGGATTTTTTGGCACCTGGAAATTCATAGAGAGCAAGGAAACAGAGTGGCATCAGCAGTGTTGTTTGTAGCACAGGCTGAGTGCTCCAAGCGGTTTTGTGAGCACAACTTCCCTACAGACAAAGACAACAGCAGCCATTGAGTTGCTGAATGTCACAAAGCAAGTTCCAGAGAGCTTTATCACAGCCTTTCTCCAGACCTTAGGTCTCTTTCTACACAGGCCAACATCTATGCACTTACATAACAAAGAGTTATTAATACAACCTCCACAATCAGCCAGTGTGGAAACCCACACGGAGATCCTAGGGCTCAATTCAGGGATTCCTTAGGAGCGCATGGTATGAATAACTCTGTAAATTCTTGTCACTAATCTGAAACTGCAACCCACTGAGCTGTCCTTCCTTTTATTGCCAGGTGACCTCAGAAAGATCAGACAGGAGAAGGGACTTGCTCTGTGCAAGCAGGTCCAATAAGCAAACATACCTGACAATCCAAATGTCCTTATCTGACTGCCAGTCTCCAAGTCTGTGATTCTGGGTTGCTCTCCTAGAGGCTGGTGGTTTGTCAGAGAACCAGCACAACATACCCTTCTGCTACCTCAGAGCCCTCATGGGCTCCCACAGTGAAGCCACTTCTCTTGAACTGTAAAGACAAAAACAACACCCTAAAAGCCTGGCTGTCCTGGGAACCTCCTCTCCAGTTTTATCACGCCAGCTGTATCCATCCATGCTTTCCCCTTCCCTCGCTGCACATTCCAGAAATCAGCACAAGCTGCCTCACTCAGCAACTCAAAAACAAGGAGGAGCTGGACAACAAGGCAGAAGTGTACTGTGCTGAATATTGCTGGCTGATCCCTATCCTGACATTCAGAGAGTGTCCCAGCCTCCTGAAGAAGGGGATAAGAGGAGGAACTAAAGAGCAGGAAGCAAATAAGCATTCTCCAGTTTCTTCTGCTTACTACAGCTACCCACCAGACTATTACTTCACAAAACCAAAATCTTCCTCCTCCATCCAGTTTGTGGTCTCCCTGCTTTACCTTTACAGTGGACCCTGAGGGAATGACCTACCTTGAGCATCTAGTCTAGGTGTGACTGTCTTACACCTTGGACCCTTGATGTCTTATGTAGCAGATGTCTCCCCCAGGAGAGAACTCCAAATGGTCATTAGGGGTTCAGGTGATTCACACTAGTATAACCCATTATTTTACTTCCCCATCTCTTTTGAAGGATCACAACTGCGTGGGTTTCCTTCTCTTATTTACCCTGAACTTTGCAAGACCTTTTACAGGCTTAATTGAAATAAACAGAACATTGTGCATGAAAGCCTTTACATATATTCTCTAAGTACAGTTGTGAACACACTTTTAAAAGTGTCCCTTATTAAAGATTTGAATGTTGCCATGCTTCAGAGTTGTGCATCCATCTACCTATGTTGGTACCCATCCGAATCTCTCTTTACCATCAGAGTAATCTTCCAAGCTTCAGCATAGTTACCTTTGTGGAGTAAGACAGGATTCCTGAAGGTAAAGAAAGGCCAAGTGATTTAAAACTTGGACTCAGGAGTACTGCCTGGTCCACCAGAGCATTTTTCTGTTGGAAATTTGTTCTCTGAATGAACCAGAGAACAAACCAAGTAACACCCAGGATCTGGCACCAATCAAAGATGATCAGCCTGAACCTCAACCTCAGTCTATGTCACCTCTGATAAGGCCCACGGAAAGATCCTAGGGGCCACACACACTGGGGCACTGACTGAAAAGTGGTCAAAGAATTGTCATGCATAAAAGAAAAAGGCTTGGCAAAAGACTGTTTTTTTGAAAGGGGCTGTAACCATAACAGCATGGTGGGTGACTTGGTATCTTTTCAAGATAAATAATCAGCACCATAACCCATCAAATACCCCAAAATTGTTAATTAGTGGCAAACCTACATGATAGTATTGTAGGCAAGTGCAACTGGGAAAAAATATTAGGACTTCAGAACTGTCCCAGTCCATGTTTTTTAAGCCTTTTAAAAAATGTAAACATTTTTAAAAGGTGTTTTTTAAACCAGGTATTAGATACCACCACCAAGCATTCTAAGAATTGTGTGTAAATACCTGATCTACATTACAGCGCTTTTATAACCTAAGCAAGTAAAAATCATCAGACAAAATATTTAATACAGCACTAGGCTAAAGTGCAAAAGAATATTTCCTTAATATATGTCTTTCTATATTCTATATTCTAAATAAAATATTTCTAAAATACAAAAATAAAATGTAGTAAAATTAAATTAAAAAATTTGTCTAAATATATTTTAAAATAATGTCCTATATATTATTTTAATAATATATTGTAATGCATAATATTACATATAGTATACATATATATTCCAAAATTTATAAATCCTTCCTAGCTGTTATGGCAGCTACACAGAGCAACACTAGTGCAGTTTTGGTTTCTGCAGTATCTGTCAGTCTATAGGTAATCGCAAAGCAGTGGGAATGAAATTTATTCCCAAGTAGCCAGTGTTGTGAGCTACAGCTGTACTTGAGAGATCGCAGCTGCTCAATATTTACAAATTTGAATTCTGAAACTGACCAGAAATTAATTTACAAGCTCAGACTTCCCCTAGTTTATGCAAGGGGGTGAAGTGTTTTCCCCTGCACTATGAGGGCCTGCATCCAGCTGGCTAGATGCTGTTCGGGTGATCGGAACACTGAAGGTCACAGATGCATTTTCATCCTTAAACTAAGCTGAAAAACTTGAGCTCGAGACAGAGGCAGATTTTCATTGTGCTCAAAGGCCCAGCAGCTTCTGCCTACAACCCTCACGTGATACCAACAGCAATGAGATGTTGCACTTCTGACTCAGATAAATGCTGTCTGGAGCACCTCCCATTTAAAGCATAGATACGTAGATGCTATATCATTGAGGTCCTGTAACCCAACAAAAATCTTACCGATAGAACATCCTCTCAAGCATAGTTGCAGAAGTGGATTCTAAATGCTGATGCCATCCAATGTAAATGTCATTTCTAGAATGGTGAGAACTGTCAGGCATAAGAACCTGACAACGTGCGTGTCGTTTGTCATCTTTACATTTCCACCCAGAGGAATGAAGCTATCCCGAATGCAAGTCATGACTGTAGTAAGAAAGTAAAAGTTATTTTTTGCCTTAGCAAATAAAAGTTTGGAGATATTTCAGAAGAATAATGTCATTCTCCTAGAAATGAAGTGCAACATGAAGCAGCTGCTGATTCAGTAGCACTGAAAACTGATGCTAGGTTCAGCATTGTTACAAAAATTCATAGGCTAAATGTATCCTCTTTCAACAGTTAACATTTAGCTCAAACTGCAGCAACAGAGGAATCTAAGGACTACTGAACAATGATTTTGTCCATCACTGTCGCTGCATTATATAAGAAATGTTTGTCTGAGACAAAACACACAGGCAGAAAACTAAAATTAAAAAGCTGAGCAACAAGAGATGCCCCCTCGTGGTTACAGTCAAAGGTAGCAAATAAAAGACAGATGGAAAGGACAAAAACGACACTAAAGGCAGAGCAAGGCAGAATAACCAGAAATAAGGATCTCAGCCTAACTAGCTTCTCTCTGCACTTCAGCTGACTGTAAGAGGGGGAGAAGAGACAACATGCCAGGACCGAGGTGAAAAATGCCTCCAATTAAAATAATCCCCAAATATGCCTATAATCACACTAAATGTTATGTATTTGCTTTTCTGTAAAACCAAATCCACTCTTTTACAACCCTCTTTGAAAAATAAGTCAGTACCACTAGTGAAATGAACTTAAATGCACTTGTGAAAAGATTTAGATTTTGTTACTGGGAATGCTTTTATTGACTATTAGGGAGATAGTAAAAGCATCCATTGTGTCTAATGAGGAATGAAAGCAGATGCTGGAAATAAAGACCTTCCAGAGTCTAAGGTTACTTTTCCCTAGGAAAATATTTTGGAACAATATCTGACTACTCTCAGCTTGTAAAATCAGCAGGGCTCCACTAGGAATCAATAAAAATTGCCATTCCTCCCCAGGTGAAGAGCTGTTATTTATTAGAACCTGGTGCTCCAAGAGCAGAGCAGCTGTTCTTCAGAAATGCTCTTGTGTGCCTATGGATAAAGACACTCTGATGGGAGCAGCTGAGAGGATCCCAGCAGTTGCCAACTTCAACAGTCAGGGTAACTCACTTTGTACCTCCAATTTGCAGGAAAAATTTTAACAGAAGCAGCTTGTCCCCTCTGTTCATCCCTGCCTTGGGAATCATGACCTCCCACGCTCACAGGTTCAGCTGCAAGGAGACAAGGATGACTTCATTCACTAGAAAGAATTATTAGTCATTTCTTATAGAGGACTCAAGATTCTTATACCTTTGTGACAATTTTTCAGATTTTTTTTTTTAACTTTATCTATACAATGTTTATTTTTACATAAACTTATGCATATCTTTTTCTGGGGTGGCACAGTTCTACCCAATAAAAACTTTTAGTAAGTTATTAAAATATTAAAGGCTTAAAAATTTTTAAACAAAAATGGTAATTTATTCTTATTTACTTACATTCTTGTCCATGTGAAACTGTTTATAATTTGTATTTCTCTATTTGTTCAGGATCTTCATGACCACTGTAATAGCTTCTGGAATTCCAAGAATCTCATAAAAAAAAAAGCTTTGATTTTACCCTCAAGTTTATCAACAAAGAAAATTTCCTTTTTGCATTTAGTCCAGTTTGGCTCCATCTCCTGCCCAAAGTTACAAACTACACCTTGTAACATTTACATAAGAGTAAAAATGCAAAACTCAAAAGTGTTAACCTTACAAAGTACTTGAAGAATGTTTGCTAGAGATGAAAACTAACTTAAGATATCAGAAATGACCAGCAATTCAGCTGCTAAGCTTTACATATTGATAATTAAGAAAATTAACAGTTGAACACCTATGTTGGAGACATTCAGCAGTTACACTACATCGACATTTCCCAGATAACTTTCAAGCTTGCAGTAGGAAACACAGCGCGGGTGGATATCCAGAAAACAACAGTTGTTTTACTGGAAGGACAAGTACAACCAGAAAAATGAAAATAAAATGGCAACATTCCCAAGTTTCATGTTTCTGGATCATACCACCAGTGACCTTTTCCCAGTACATTCTGGCAACAGAAGCTGCACTCCTGATACCAACCCAGAATACAACCCCTATCCCTGTGTTGCCATGTTTCCAAGAAGCATCCACCAGAGCCACTTTGCAGATCCTGCAGCCAAAACATCTCAAGCCCGGACTTCCTCGGCATAAAGAGCGGGTGCACCATGGGGCACCCAGGCTTTCTACAATTTCTGGGATGTTCAGAGCGAGTGTATAGTTCCACTGAATTTTGCCTTAAACTTCCAGGAGGAAAAAACAGGACATAGTTGAAGAAACTTAAGAACACACTAACTCTCAACAAAACTTATTTTTAAGACTCTAGGAAGAATTTAAAGTACTGGCAGACAGAAAAGGCAACTTGTAAACTATGATGTTGAGTAGACCAGATACGAACCATTACAAATAGAACACCAGAAACGTAGACCTTGGAAACCTATCACTCCAGTTACTAGCGTTTGCAACAGCTGGGTCACATCTTCAGATTTATGAAGCAATCTGAAGCATATCATTAGTGGGCAGATAGCAAAGAAAAGTTTTCTGCCACTCCACACCATATCCTGGGCTGCATCAAAAGACATGGGACCAGCAGGTCGAGGGAGGTGATTCTGCCTCTCTACTCTGCTCTCATGAGACCCCACCTGGAGTACTATGTCCAGCTCTGGAGCCCCCAACATAAGGATATGGACCTGCTGAAGCAAGTCCAGAGGAGGGCCACGAAGATGATCAAAGGGCTGGAGCACCTCTCCTATGAGGAGAGGCTGAGAGTTGGGGCTGTTCAGCCTGGAGAAGGCCCTGGGGAGACCCCATAGTGGCCTTCCAGTACCTAAAGGAGGCCTAAAAGAAAGCTGGAGAGGGACTAAACAAGCGTATGTAGCGATAGGACAAGGGGTAATGGCTTTAAACTGGAAGAGAGTAGGTTGACATCGGACATAAGGAAGAAATTCTTTATTGTGAGGGTGGCAATGCACTGGAACAGATTGCCCAGGGAGGTTGTGGATGTTCCATCCCTAGAAGTATTCAAGGTCAGGCTAGATGGGGCTTTGAGGGACCTGGTCTACTGGATGGCATGGGGGTTGGAACTAGATGAGCTTTAAGGTTCCTTCCAATCTAAACCATTCTGTGATTAGTTACAGCCAAATCTAGGCTGGGAACACCAAAACCCCTTTAGGTTGCATGTACTGGTTATTTTTTCCAAAACTCTTCCTCCTTTGTACGTGGACTTCCCTGAAAACATACAGCAAGGGATGAGGTTCTGGCTTCCCTGCTTTCATGTAGTTCTCTCTCACGCAATTTATTTTTTAACACAGTGACCTGGCATGGATTTTGCTAAATCACCTACCTTACTCCATCCCTGTTTGAAGCACTCTTCAATTCCAACTATAGCTTCCAACTCAGCAACCCAAGCTCACTGTAGGCCATTTGCAGCACTACATAAAGGCTCTGCATTGACATCTGGAGAACGTGCTGTGCAAGTTATTTCAGCCTTTCCCATGCCTGCCAGCATTACTGGTAACACATTCACTCAGTGAACCAGATGAAGGGCTGATCACTCCTGCAGTATGTAGCTGCACAGCAGAGAGGCATCACAGCACTGAAAGTGAGCATGTGGGAACGGGTATGCTCACAGGAAAACAGGGTGTCAACCTCTCTAGAGGTGCCAGCCTCTTTAGAAATGCCACTTTTAAAAGACAGAATTAAGTTTAGTACTCGTTTAGGTTTACATAAAAAAAAAATAACCACCACTCCTCAAACTTACCTTGAAAAGGGATTCTGAAAGTCTTGATTACAAGTTTTGTGCAAGTAGTTCTAAATCTTGGTCTTCAGGGGACAAGAAATTGAAGTGAAAACTAGTCTATTCTTACCCTGCATAGTATCAACCTAGGGTTCAGTTATGTTTCCACCACCTTGCTAGTTACCTATTTTACTATTGTGCTTGATAACAAACTTAGTGCTAGACTCAACCCAGAGGAAAATTCCCAACACAGCTGAAATTACTCTAGTTATTCAGCTGCATTTAGGCTCTATTATGCTGAGCAGTGTACAAGGGAAAAAAAAAAAAAAAAACCCAAAGAAACAAAAACCAAACCTCTGCTCTACTCATCTCCTCCCTTTAATGAGATTATTTGATAAAATTAATGACCAGTCTTAGATGAATGTAGGATGACACTTCTTAATAAGCACAGAAGTTAGCTTCATAGCCTATGAACTGCTTATCTATTCCAAAATCCAACTAACAACTGTAAAGCTGATGGCCTAGCACTGGCAAGCCTAATGAGTTAGCCGAGAGCACAGCAGGCTATTACCACAGCCAAGTTATGTATCGGATGGTCACTGATTACAGACACTTCAAGTGTGTCCTTACATGCACTGGATCAACTGGCATGAAATCAGTAACCTTCAGTATCAATCTGTGGCTAGGTTCTTTAGGTCCTTCTCTGGACTTTGAACTCACTTGTTCCACCTGTGGGTAAATCAGGAATGCTTTGCTCTGTAGCCACTCTAAACGCATATTCAGAGTTCCATATTCAGAGGACAGATTTCAAGTTCTTCAGTCTTCTCAAACAAAGTTTACTCACCTAAAAATTTTGGGGATATTTGGGTTACTTTGGCTTCAATAGTTCATTCCATGTTTTGTACCCTACCCTCTCTTCACTGAAAGAGGTCTACTATGTAGCTAGTGACTCCCTAAAACTATAGAAATCTTTTGTTAATTCAGCTACAACATCCTCCTCCTGGTCCCTTAAGACTTACGGCAGGTAGCAATTTCCTGCATGACTACTTTTCCCTGGGGAAGTTACTCCATACCAGGCTTTAGTATTCCTCCCTTACCCTGACTTGTACAGTAAGTACATGCACTCCTCAGCTCAGGAGACTTGCCATCAGTTCACACTCTCCTTTCCTGCACTTCCTGAAATTCCAGTGGGGAGCAAGGGTGCTTGCAGATGAAAACCTATCAGACAGCTTTATTCTTCTGCTTCATTGAAAGTGCCCTACAGAGTAAACGCAGCACACAAGTTTACTGCTTCTCACTGTACTATGTAAAGTTACGTAAAATATTGTTAAATACTAAGTTTTTATACATATATACACACACCATTTGTTTTTACAATTACTTTGTTATCTAAGAAATATATGGTTGATGGTAAAACCTTAAGTTTTCTAGAATAACATATCAAATTATTCAATACCCCTTTGCCAAAAGCCTAGACAGTAGATTCACATTTGGACTGGTGAGTGTCTCTTAGCTCAAGTTATGCTGGTCTCTCAGGCTGAAGGGATACAACAGAAGAATTGTTACACTGACCAAGGTGCCGGGAAAGAAGAGGGGCTGTGATTTGTCTTGATACAATTCTAGGGTCTTTCTCAGTATCTTCTGATACTTACATTTTTTTCAGCTCAATAACCAGAACACTATGAATTTGGACAAGCACAGATTTGGGGCAGTTTTCTGCTGGCACTGGCAACATGAAAAAAAGGGGGAAAAAGAGAAGCAAGAATGGCTTGAAATAATTGCTTTGTCTCATACTTCTGAAATATGCAGCTCCAACATGACGCAACAGCATTTACTCCACCTCAGTGGAATCGTCAGACAGACAATATAAACCAAAAATTTAATGTATAGAAGTTACAGCGATAAAACCAATCATTTTAATTGAAGCCATTAAAAAACACATATGAAGCAATATAAATGATAAAATTATACTTAAGAAGGAAGAGCTAGCACTTTCTGAAAAGCTTTAAAACAGCAACAGACACTTTACAAAAGATTTGAGGGAAGAGAATAAAATTTCCAAACTACGGGTACTGTATAAAGGTAACGTTAACAATTATCTTATAAAATACAGCAACAGAGACAAAATGGATACTCAAGCTCCTTTGAAACTAAGCCTTCTGGGGTCTTGGTTAAAATGTATGTTCAAAAACTATTTTAAACAAGAACTAAATACTTCATATTTTAAATTTACAGGTCTCTGGAATAACCATAGTACTATACACACATCTTCCAAACAAGCAGTAAGTACAACTGTGTTTAACCATGTGTGGTGTCATCTTCTACAAAGTCTTTGGCCATTTCTGCTGTGATCACATCAATGTGACTAACCTGGTGGAACAGAAAGAAGCATACAGTTATTACAGTATCTCCTACAGAATAAGACAGACTTATTTCTGAAGGCTCTAGGACTCAGCAACAGGCCTGTAATTAATTTCTAGTTTCCTTTACAGAACGTGACAAGGGACATCTGTATAAATCTGAAACACTGGCACAGGTTACCCAGAGAGGTGGTGGATGCCCCATCCCTGGAAACATTCAAGGCCAGGCTGGACAGAGCTCTGAGCAACCTGATCTGGTTTGAGACGTCCCTGCTCCTTGCAGGGGGGTTGGACTAGCTGACCTTTGAAGGTCCCTTCCAATCCAAACCATTCTACGATTCTACATTTTGGGGTTTTCGGTTGATGAGAAGCTCAAGACAACCCAGCAATGCGTGCTTGCAACCCAGAAAGCCAAACGCATCCTGGGCTGCATCAAAAGCAGCATGGCCAGCAGGTCGAGGGAGGGGATTCTCCACCTCTACTCTGCTCTCATGAGACCCTGGAGGACCGTGTCCAGCTTTGGAGCCCCCAACACAAGAAGGGCATGGACCAGCTGGAGCAAGTCCAGAGCAGGGCCACAAAGATGATGAAAGGGATGGAGCACCCTTCCTATGAAGACAGGCTGAGAGTTGGGGTTGTTCAGCCTGAAGAGAAGGCTCAGAGAAGGCCTTACAACAGCCTTCCAGTACCTAAAGGGGACCTACAAGAAAGCTGAAGAGAGACTTTCCACAAGGGCATGTGGTGACAGGACATGGGGTAATGCCTTTAAACTGGAAGGAGGGTAGGTTTAGATTAGACATAAGGTATGAGGGTGGTGAGGCACTGCAACAGGTTGCCCAGAGAAGCTGTGGATGTGCCACATTCCTGGAAGTGTTCAAGGCCAGGTTGGATGGGGCTTTGAAGGACCTGGATGGGGCTTTGAAGGTTGCTTCTAGTGGAAGCTGTCCCTGTCTGTGGCAGGGAGTTTGAAACCAGACGATCTTTAAGGTCCCTTTCAATCCAAACCATTCTATGATTCTATAATATTTAATTTATTTTTCAGGAAGGAGAGAACTTCTACACAAGCTGGCGACATAACTAGAAATCCATCACTGAAATAAGACCGATTTACTTGGAACTCTGGCTAAGTAAAGTCTCAAATGCACAACTTGATAAGGTTCTCAGTAAATGCTATAACTAAAACATGTTAACTTACCTTGTTTCTGAATTTTACACCATAGAACTTATCCGCTGACTCAAGCAGCTCAGGCCGAAAAGTTGTTGTAATAAACTGAGCATGTTCAGCTAGTTCCATAATCATATCTAAAAAAGAACACAAAAATTCTTTATTAATGTAATCTTTTCAATAAAGCAGTACAGGTCTTAATATTAGATAGGCAAAGAGCTTGCTATTCCTTATTCAAAAATCAGGTTTTGATTAATAAAATAAAAAACAAATAAACAAACCACAAATCAAGAAAGAATCCATACCAGGTTTTAAAAGTATTATCACTAATTACAGTATCAACTCTGACAAATCCAGCCACTCAAAGTCAGTGGGCTATTAACTTCTACGATGAAAACAGATTAAACACTTTTCCAACAATGAACACTTTTCCAACAACGCAATGAACTAAAATTTAATTTTGAAAATCAAACTACAGTTCAAAATAGGACCATTTCCACCTCACTGAAGTGTAGTTAGACACAGTAGACAACACAGAGCTGCTACCTAAAACCAAGTTCATGAAAGCTTCAGAAGGCACAAAGTTAAATTCTCACACACATACTGGGATATTAAAAAAAGTGCCTTTATGATTAAAAAGCTTTTATTTTAAACATCAGGGATGAGAAGACAGTCTATCACTTTCAAACATAATGAAGACTAATAAAAGATAGACAGTTACCTGAAACAGCTTTTCTGTGCTGAGCATCCAAGGCTTGGTCAATTTCATCAAACAAGTAAAATGGAGCTGGATCACATTTCTGGATAGCAAATATCAGGGCTAGGGCCACTAAGGACTTCTGTCCACCTGAAAGTTGTTGCATTTCTCTCATTTCACCCTGCTTCCCTGTGAACGATACCTATGAAAACAACGTCACAGCAAGATGATGTCAAAATATTAAACCACAACATCACTTGCTATTACAGAAAATAAACAGGATCAATAACACATTGTCTTTTAAAAATATAGTTAAAAGGCAATCTAAACAAGTATTCAGAGTAGTGAAACATGTATTTTTCTTTACCCTTATGCCAACTCCAGTGAACTGGTCTACAGATGGAACACTGCTCTGCGATCCAGATCCCCTTTCACTCTCAGTGCTGCCTTCACCTTCATCCTGGGACTGACTGCCCTCCACATCTCCTTTCTTCATCACTAACGTGGCCTTGCCACCAGGGACTAACTTCTGGAATACTTCACTGAAATTTTTTGACACCTGAAAAATAAACAGTTAGTACACCAGCTCATTTTTACATAGTGAAATAAAATGTAGACAACAGCTGTTTTTCCATGATCACATTAGGGATCTGCTTCAAAGTAGAGAGCCACATTCATTCTTAAGCAGAAGTGAGAAACATAGGCTATACAGTTTGGTTTAAAAATATCTAAGCCAACTGTTCTTGTGCTATGATAATTTTCACAATTTTTTTTTTTCCAATCAAATAGTAGAATGAAAACATAAAAGAGCAGCAAAACCAAGTACAATTTACTTCAATAAACTTCAGATGAGATCTCTCAGTTAAGCAAGCGACCTTTTAAGAGAAGACTTCACACACTTTGTAGTTAGGATCCTTTGTTAACATTAGTAATTAATTTCACTCCATCTGGAGAATGGATTTGGTGCAGAGGTTTTTTTTACCAGACAACCCTCAGAAAGGGTTGTACATAATACAGAGATTCACCAGAAAGGAAGTATTTTAGAGGTTTAAAGCAAAGGTAGAGTTGTAATACAAACAAGATGAGCACCTATTTAAAATGCTAGCCTTTTTCTTTTCCAGTATTTAAAAAACCCACAAACCTCAAGTTGTGTGATATTGCCTTCTATCATAGAACAGATGCACTTAATATCTGCTTCTTCCCATACAGCTAGAACATAATGGGACAATTTGATTTCAGTACCAGTGTGTTCACAATTGTTGCCATCCTGTTACCTGTTTGAAAGTCAGCTGAATAGCCTCATATTTCCTAAGCTCAAGAACATTCATCAGCTCCATGATGGATTTGTAGCCTCTGTCCAGTTCCTCTTGTCTTTTTATCAGTTTTTCCTTCTGCTCTGAGAAATTCACAAACTGATCTAAAGCTTTTTTATTAACATGACTGTATTTCTTCAGTTCTGTATTGCACTGCTCCAGTTTGCGGAATAACTGTAAATGAAAAATATTAACGTATCAAAATGACTTGCAATTCTAGCCACATTTGGCACTCACAATGTACATGACACTAATATTTCAGGTGATGAAATCAAGCACACATTACCTGCTTTAAACTTAAAGTCTGATACTTTTCAAACGCCTCCTGTGGAAGTGAACCCAACTCTCGGATTTTCTTCATGCATTCCTCCTTCTTCTTGAGAAGCATGCCTTGCCTGTTAGTCATTTTTTCAAGTTCTTTTGTATCATGGTTAATGGCATCCATATGCTCCTTCTCCATGTTCTTCCAGCGTTCCATGCTCTTTTGAAGCTCTTTTATTCCTGCTTCTGTTTTGTCAATAGAATTATCCAGATCTGCGATATTGAGCAAGAGCACAAAACCCAAACTGGTAAGTCTTACATGCCTGCATAAAACCAGCAATTATCTAGTCAAGTACTTATGAAACAAAAAGATAATCTAAAGAAAAAGACCCTAATTGACAGCAACTTAGTTTTAGAGAGGTTAGATAAAATTTAAGAACAACTATACAAGATCATACTTATATGAAGGTTGCTTCAAAAGCCAGAAGTCTGTTATCACCAACCCATACTTACTGGTATCACAGTGTGCAATTGTGGACACTTTAAAAAAAAAAAAAAAAAGGTACAACATGCACAAAATCTTATTTCACTTATCTTTTGGAGTAGGTTCCAAACATCTGTTACACACTATGTAACTACTACAGTATATTTGAAATTAAGGATTACTTCTCATATTAGGGTCTATTTCTAAACCAAAATACGGTATCTGTGTGCTTTCAAAACTCTAGAGAATTTTCTTAAAATAAAAAAATAATAATAAAAAAGATGCTACCAACCATCTGATCGTGCCAGTGTATCTTTCACTCGTTTGTTGATAGCCTCAAGTTCTGACGTCGTGGCAGTAAGAACTGTGCCACCTTCTGTTTCTCGAAGCTCATTCAGTTCCTATGGGACAAAGTAAATGCCACCAAGCCTCAGCATGGAGGGGAACAAAAGTATAAACAAGACAAACAAGGATAATGCAGGGATAATGAATGAGTATTATCAAATGATTAATACATTAAAGCCCTGGAAATAAACCAAGAAGAGATTGCAAAAGTACATTTAAGAGAAAATTCATACTTGTTCCACTTGGTCTAAGCGTTTTCTAAGATTCTCATTGAGGTATGTTTCAACTCTTGTGATAATGCCTTCTAGTTTAATCCTCTCATTTAAAAGCTGTCTGTTTTCCTGGAGGAGAGAAAGAAAAAAAAAAAAAAGTATATTACTAGTCTTAACTGACTCTTAATTTTTTTTTTCCTTTTTAAAAAAATTAATACAAACAAAACAACCCACTCTTCACACAATTATGTGCATTAAAATATCACAGTTCTTTGGAGTGCTACTCTTAATTTTAAAAGGTAGAAAGAACCAAATTGTATTCTTGCAGCTCTCTAGTGTAAAAGTCAACCATATAAATCACGAAGTTTCTTAAAATGTATTAGCATCTGAATCCAGTTCTTAAATCCAGAAAATCTTTAGAGGGTATGCTTAAGCAGTACTTTTTCAACTAGGTCGGGGTCAGACAAAACTTTAAGTCACATACTTAAAGGCATTGTTTTATTTTACTATACTGTGTACAATTCCTTTCAGATCATATCTATTTGTATTTATTGTTGTTCAAGAGCAGGAACAAGGAAACTGTGATGATTCCAACCCAAATAGCCATAATCCTTTCAAAATACAGCCAGTAAAACTCACCCAGCATTTAAGAAATACATACGAATACACTTTGCAGATGAGAAAACTCCAAAAATGCCAACCTACTACTCATGAAACATTACTTTAATTACACTATATTCATAAGTGACACATACAAAAGGACAAAAGTAAGTCTGTTGGAAAGAAAGGTATCACATTTAACGGAAAGACATTTTCATTTCCTTACTTGCTGCAATTGTCGTATTTCATCATTAAGAGCATCCACACGTTTCTGATCTTCAAGACTGAGCTGAGACAACAAATCAGTCCCCAGTTCTGCTTTTAACGATTCTCTAGTTGACTCCATGGCATGTAAACTTGCCTCCAAGCTCTGCAAACTGCGTTGCTATGGAACAGACATTAGACAGAATTTTTCCTTAAAGCAATCTCTAGATTTATATGAATTTCACTTTTCTGCTTACATAAACATATTTTTGTGACAGATCTCTAATAATTTCTTCATATTTAGTATTATGATGTTAAATAGAAAGAAATGCAAGTTCATCAGTAATATTAAAGAAACAATATAAAACCAATAACAACTTTTAATATTCCCATACTATACCTTAGGCATAAATGTCTTCTCAGACTGCTGTCTTTTCTCCTTCAGCATTTTCATCTCTGACAAAATACTGTCTCGAGAGGCTTTGAACTTTCTCTGCTGTGTCTCAATTTGCTGCATTTGGTTCATTAGCTGGTCAATCTCATTATTAATCCATACCGTGGGCTAAGGAAAACTGTGGTTATTTTAAAACATGTTTTATACCTACTAGTACCTTCAATTTTTTTTTGTTTGCAAATTCAGCTGTCATTAAAAACAAACAAACCAACAAACCAAAATACTCAACTAAAGAGGAGAAATCAAGAACCAAAGTACCTTGAGCACCCTTATCAACACTAAGAACAAACAAGGAAAGCCTTATGTAGCTGTTATTAATTTTACAATACGGCACTCAGAAGAATACACAAAGAAACCCAGGCCTAAAGATTTTTACTTAAACAATAGCAAAAAAGATTTCTCAGTTCCAAATAGCAGTCTCGGTTAAAAGCCAAGTTATAATGAAACTAAAGCGTGTAACAGGGGGATTCGAACTAGAAGCAGCAGGAATTCAAACTCACATTCCTAGTTACAAGAAACAGGCTACCTACACAATGCACATTGAGACTGGCGTTAAAATTAGTTTCTGCACAAATCCTTTTAAGACCACATGCCTACATATTTGTAGTTCTAAGAAAGGAGAAAATACCACACTTAATACTTACTTACCCGTAGATACACAAACTGGGTCCTGCACATTGCTTACAGGTAACAACAAGAATGGTGGAAGACATTTGTTATTGCTGGTGCATGTAAAGCCAGTTGGCAAATTCAGTCTATTTAAGTCACGATTAACAGCCCATTTCAACGTTCTTCCACTGACTTAACAAGACATAGGTACTTTTATAGTTTTGCTAATCAGTTGTGGATCTAGGCATAGGCTTCAGTGTTCTGCTTATCTGCTGCCCTAAAAATCTCTCTAATGCACTGTATCAGGTCAAAAAACATAGCAGTTCAGTTCAAAGGACACAATGACCTGGATAATGGAGAAAAAAATTGTATAAACCTCCCTTGCCCTTGAATTCTAGATACTGGATCTCAAAAGGATACTGTAGTATTAAAGGGTTAGAGAAAAAATATGACAGTTACTTTAATTTTTATACAAAGAGACTGAAAAGACCAAGACTGTCAAGCAACTCAGAGCTTAATTATAACATAATGCTCTCCATCTCCTCCCCACAGCATAAGTGGACTATGTAACGCACCAATTCAGGATATTGGTACTAAAAATATAGCATGAGTCAGAAGAAGCAGTGAAGATTAACACAGAATAATTAGTTATTGCAGTTACTACTACAAACTCTACAAGGAATAAAAAGCCTCAGAATTCAGGGTTTAACCATATCTCTAAGCTTTAAAGATCAAGATCAGATTTTAACGGGGACAGATTACTAACGTTCCTTCTTCCTGAGGCCTACACTCTGAAGCCCAGCCACTCTCTGAAGCAAATTATTAGACAAGGTGTACTTCACTTTACTATTTTTCAGTCAAGCTTCCCCCAAATTCAAGTTTTACAAAAAAAATTAACAGCAGTGGTATAAAAACTATTTCTTCACCAGCTGCATTGACCTAAAAATGATTTTTTTAAAAATACTGCAATTCAGGCATAAACAATGGATACATTTAAAATCGTATTTTCAGTGGCTGTACATCAATTTTCACACGCAGGGTTTCTGTTTTACCATTGATTTCTTTGGTACTAAAATCCCTACAGTAACATATAGAACCAGGTTCCATAAGCAATAGTCAAAACAAATGCCACAGCTAATATGTAATATTAACAAAAGTTAGTCTCCTGTTTTACATCTGCTACTGTAACTGCAAAACAAAAGCTTTGTCATCACACAACCTTTCCCAAAGAAGAACAAAAGGATATTTTCAATGTTTCTGCGCAAGTTTTCATTGAGTTTGGCTTCAAGTTCACCAAGTTCCTCTTCTGCCTTTCTAACATCTTTCTGCAATTCAAGCCGAGACTTCCTCGTGTCGTAATAGCCTCCAGTCAAAGCACCACGGTGGCTTACTTGATCGCCTAAGCGTAACAGAATAAGACAATAAACTGTGTGCTATGTGCTCTCGCTAATGCTCGGAGCAGTTTCTGCAACACAACTCAGCAGATTAACTAGAACATTTCAACTAACCTACAGAAGTACGGCATCAGAATCAGGAACCACATACGTATATTTACAGTAATCAGGGAAATGTTTATTTCTGTATTCAATTTAAAATGCATTTCCTTTCTTAAGACCAACACAGACTGCTATGATCTCCTTTAAGCACTAGTTTCTTTATTTCTTTCTTTTAAAATAACTTCTGAATCATGCAGCTTGAAGAAAAAAAATACTTTTATTAGGGGAAAAATGCAAATGCCTAGCTAGCACTACCAGTTTAAAAAAAAATAATCCTTCTGTGAGTGAGAAAACAAAAGAGAGGCTGAGTAATTAGCAGCATCTGTGGCTTATGAAGTGTGCCATTACTGAAAAATTAATCATTTCCTCCTCAGACATATCCTTAGGACTTTTTTCAGATAGACTTTAACAGACAAAAAGACAACAATAAACCTGCAGGGAATCTCCCCTCCGAGAACAGGCAATTAACAAGATATATAGATTATTTCAGAGAACATAAGATATAAATGTCTCTGGTATGTCTAAGAATTCACCTTGCACTTATTAGTAATTAAGGGCATACAGTCACACTCTAGACACTGGTTTAAGTTTGTGGAAAACACCATAAATACTCCAGGAAAACACACACCTGTTAAATTGGATAAACCAAATTGGATTAATACAAACCTAATCTGCTTTACAGGACAGAGACAATAGCTACTAACTCTTAGATCATAAGAAAATAAGACAGCTTGTGAAGAAATTCTGTATTTTTAAGCACTATACTTAACCAAGTGCAACCTTGTACACCTCAGTCAATAGTACTACTATTTAAAACAATCTTATTCTGACAATACTGACAGACCATGTTTAATGAGCCTCACATTCCAGGGATTACATTTTATAAATTATTTATTATAAAAATAGCAGTGTTTACCTTCCAGAGTAATACAATCCATAGTGAAAGCTCTGGCCAGTTGGGTAGACACTTCCATGCTACGACAAATTAGAGTCTTCCCAAAAACATGTTTGAAAGCTTTGTCAAATCTTGGATTGTATCTCAGTTTACTGATCATAGGAATAGCATCCTGAAGTGACAGTGATTAATGAGAAATAGATATTGATACAAGTACAAGTATTATCACAAGTGTATCGCAACTAATTCATACACAGAGTTCAACAGAGCCCTGGAAAAAAGAAACTAGCATCAGAAGTAAAAACAGAATACACTCTAGCCTTTTAACAAGAATTTCTAAAAGTTTAGTATATCTCAAATTTCCTGAATATTAACATTGGCTTCACAATCAATAAGTGAAGACTTCTGGAGCTGTATTTATCATTATTCATAGGATGTCAAACCCTGAACTCGGCCGCAACATTATGAATGATACTTTGGAAATAAACAGTCGTCAGCTGGTAGAAGGATGACACTGACTGAACATTCCCAAGACAAACATATAAACCCCCTATGGAAATCAAGTGCAAGATTTTGCAATTTTAGCTTTTAACAGCTAGGCTTGAGCCTTAAGCCAACCAGGAGTCTGTCAGGAGTCTCATCCAATCATTAAACTGCTACTGAAACAAGCTGAGTAAGTATCATAAATTGGCAGCAAGTTTTTTCCTCGAAAAAATTATTCCTTCCTGTAGAGGGCAGGACACAAACATTAACACAGCTTTACTAGTAAAGCCCTCCCAAAATGAGCACACTAGAAGTCTGATCATTTCCTTTTTCCTATGTTTACCTGAGGAAAACAAAAAAAACACCAATATTTATTCTACTATGATTATTGTAGGAAGCATTTAGCATTTGCACAACTAATTCACTACTTAAGTTTTGAATAAGAGCAGATACTTTATTGAAATTTATTTCAGAACTAGTTTTAAAATGGTTGTCAATGTCTTATTTAAGCATTTTTAAATATAAAAACACAATTAATTTCCAATAACTTTGAGAAACTGTCCACGCCTGTAACATCTTCAGCTTTTCAGCCTTAAAAAAAAAAAATTGCAGTTCAGTGACTCAGGTCATTATCAGTTACCAGGATACAATAAAATTCTACTTCTTTTTAGTAGCAGCTGTTTACTTGCAAGATGAACTTAAAGTTTAAAGAGTAAATACCTGCTAGGAAAGTAAGTATTTTCATATAACAGAGTTTTTAATGTTGAGAGGCATACTAGTATTTAATTGCAGACATTCAACAGCAAAGCAAGTGGAGGGCAATAAGCAATATACACAAACAATTCAAAATATGAGGCTTTTTAAATATGAAGTAGAGGAAGGTTCAAAAAGAACTCTAACTCACATTAGTCTCAGGATACGCAGTATCTCTAACATCCAGCTTGTTGAGAGGGAGGAAAGTAACTTCTCCAGGAAGATTCATTTTGTTAAATTCCATTAGGATCTTTGTACTGACCTCGTCAGAATCCACAATGTGATAGAACAACCTGATTAACAAGCCCAACAAATAAGTAAAACTTTAATATGTGAAAAGCACTAACATTTGAATGGAAACAGTAAGCATGCAGGTACCATTAAATAACGTATCAATATAAAGCTGCATTGCATTTTCTCTTCAAGTCTGTGCCTTAAAGTAAGCAAGTGGATACTCTATTTGTTTTCATTAAAATGATATCTGCCAAGAATTTTACATTCTACCCTACAGTCACAAGAGCAGCTCAATCCTGGCTCAATCGTGCCTCTCAGCGTACAGCATCACTGTGTTCACAGCCTCTTTTGGTTCAACTGCAAACCTCTGTCCTCCATACCGTTTCAGTATACATATTCAGCCATCTTTGCATGGATTTGTAGAATTTGCAACTTATGCCTCTGTACACAATCAACAGAAACTGAGACAACATCCATCTCCCTGGGTGTGACTGGGACAGGCAACAGAAGTATTGAAATAAGTGATCTTCCTACAGCTCACTTGTTACTGCTTTTTCCAAACTGCAGGGCACAACAGGATTCAGAGAGAACTGTGAAGCACTTTGAAGGGACAAACTTGTTCACACATACACAGATGAGGGACTGCATTTCAAATTGTGGTAGCCTCAACATTTCTATGGGATAGTTTGCAAGATCATGTCATCTCTGTCCTCTTTCCTGCCCTTATGCCTCCATCTACATTTCATTAGAACAAGACTTTGTATAACTACTTATGAATTGGAAGAGGGAACTAATCACACAAAAAGACAATTTAAATGAATTTGAAGTGTCAGGTGCTGCAGGAAGTGGTGGATCACCCGACAGGCATGCACTACTTCTAGAATACACATGAGACATTAATACTCAATATTTTTTTCAGATTGCTTTAGCAGCTTTGACAATTTAGAAACCATTGTCAGCTATGAGATTTCTCTAGTGTTAAGTGAAATAACACTTATTGATTGTTATCACTGAAATATCAGCATTGCTGACTGTAGAATTCTCCACACCAGAAGATGCTGTCCACTTTATTCAATATAGCTCAGCCTCACCATCAGTCCTTCTGGTAAATGTCAGGAGTGCGGGTCCGCAGCTTTTTTGGGGGGGGTCTTTGTGTGGTTTTGTTTTAGATTTTTTTAGACAAGAACAAGAGCAGTTAAGATTAATTTTTAAATAGGCAGTATTCTTCTTAGCTCCTTCTTGAGGGAGCAGCAGTTTGTCCACACTATATAGAAGGCACTTTGACAAAAAAATGATGAGAGCTCAAGTTTGAAAGAATAAAACTTTCCGTGGCAACTGGCATCAACAACCAAATTGTAACACTGCAGCTGCTTTAAATTAAGTAACTCTGAAGAGCATGCAAGTACCTGTTCCCTGCAGTAACTTCAACACAAGTGTAGAAAGCTGGTTCACATTCAAAGTTATTCATCACAATGCCATGATAGCCATTTAGAACGTGCTGGTTTATGCCTTTTCGACGGAAGTGCTCCAAAACTTTGTTTATGCTGTCTATACCATTCAGAATGGCCTGTTAAAATATAGCTCATTATTGCACTGCAATTAAAAGATGTAGAAGCAGTATCCACCTTAACTTTGTAACAATTGTAACCTTTTTCACCAAGTTCCTGTTAACTAACCTACAGCTCTAATGGAAGATACCTAAATACTTGAGTCTGGGTTTTTTTTTCCTAGAAAAATAAAAGACCCAGAAAAGTGGCAAATATAGAAGAAATTTTAGAAGTATTTAATTTCTATCTGGTCTCCTTACTCCTCAACTACCTTGAGCTTACAATACTCATTTCCAAGTAGTTCTAGAGCTCTAAATATTTGAAAAAAATCAGCTTACAAATTTGTCTTAAATACGACAGTAAGATAGTAACTAAAAAAAGTAACTGTCATCTTTCAGATATAACCACGACTTGTCCTTTGAAGAATGACAAAAAAAAGCTTCCACAAGGAATTCTCAAATATAAGGTATCTTACCTTTCCTGTTGCTGCTCTGAGAAGTTGCTGTTTCTTTTCTAAATCCTCCCGCTTTGCAGCGAGAGCTTGTTGTTCTGCATTCTCTTCTCTCCATAGGTAACTACAGAACAAAAATAATTACAATATTTTAAGTGTGAATGAAGCCTAAAAAAATGATACTGTTATCATTATTGTCAAAAAGACTGCTAATCTAATGTGAAGGCCAAGTGCAGGACTTCATACATGGCTATATTTTAAAAACATACCTACATGCCATGTTAACAACTACACAGTTGGGGTCCTTCACTTAAGTGAGATTCAGACATATTTCAATTAATTACTAACTTTCTTTCGCTCTGTAGTTCATCCTTTTTATTTTTCACTTCATAGTATTTTCTGTCCAGCTCTTCAACACGAGCCTTCACTTCATTAAGATCCTGGTCCAGTTTCTAACACAAAGAAAAGAACAGCATGAAGCTAGAGCTTTCTATGTTAAAAAAAAAAAAAAATTATTCAATACTAAATTACTTAAAATTCAGAAACAATTCCTACAAACATTTTAACCATTTTACAACAAACTGTAAAAGCACTAAGAATACACCCATCTTTGTAAGGGAGCAGTAACAAGGTGAAGTTATAAAGTAGACTGCAAGGCAGGCACTGAGCTGAATGCACATCTGGGTACTAGAATGAAGTGGCTCACTGTAAGCCATAGCAAGAAACTGAATCAACAGTAGCTATCACAGACATAAGTATGTGTAATCATGCTCTGAAATAACATTTCTGATAAGAACATAGATACTAGCCTTGCGTACGATGTCATACCGCTGTTAGTCAAAAATCTTAGCCTGCTCTCCAACAGTACTAGCACTTTACCATACCTGCTATCAACAGTGTGCTGTTTAAGCCAATGCAGAGACGTCCTCCCCTTGCTTATTTAACATTTGGCATTTTCAAAGCAGCTCAGGGCTAGTGCTCAGACAATGTTTTCACAGTTATCTGTGTACAGCAGGACCAGCGGTGTTCTCAAAACATAGCAAAGTTTTTCCAACCTAACTTTGCAAGCTCTCCATCATATTTACCCAAGACATCTCCCCTTTGAACAACAAAAAGCTGTACAACTCTTAGCCTGAGCATAAATCAGCCTTCTTTAAGCAGAAAAAGAAGACTAAGACATGTTTATAAAAGGAATTTATAAAAGGAATCAAAGGTCACCTCAAATTTAACCTCTTCAATTTTACAGAATTCCTATTAAGCAATACAAAACAAACAGCCATTGATAAATGCCATTTCTTTCATTCACCAACTCAAACGCCTGAGTGCTTTGCTCATGTGGGCCTCATCCAAACACTATTTTAGCAGAACAGTCATCTTCGTACAGCTACGTTCCTAGAGTTTGTCAGACTCATCCTTGATTTCAGTGGGTTACACAGAGATCAAGAACACACTGTCTGTCTATCAGTACATGCAGAGTAGCAGCATCGGCGCTGGATGCTCTCCCACCGTAAGTGCAGGGTTTTTTCACTCCTGTGGCTCCTAGGAGGACTGATATTTTTGGATTGTCATGCTGCGTTTGCATGTAAAAGCTGCCTCTGAACGCAAATTAAAATCTAAAAGTTATGCAGATAATACTGAGACAGATTAATCTTCTAACATGGACAGGGATGCAACTTCTAACCAGCTGAAATTGTGGTGCAAAGGTGCAATGCTTGCAGCACAATTTAAAGAATCCTTTGTGTGGGGAAAATAAGAGAGAAGAGTGCAAATAACCAACACAGACTGCTATAAAAACATAACAAATTGGTATCTGTATGAAAAAGCCATGCTTAACACAGACAAGAGCAAGGTAGATCTACATCTCTTCCTGAAAACTCAAGCCAGACACTGGGGAAAGTACCAGAAAGTCAGTCAACATACAGCATGAAGTTAGACTCAGTCATAAAGGGAGTTTAAAAGCTTATCTGCAGATGCTTCCCATCACCCATTTTTAAAGGACTCCACCCAACCAAAAAGTCTTATCTTCCTTATAAAGAGACCCTAAAATCTAATTGTCCAAGATTAGATTGTGTAACACTTCTCTCAAAAATCCTAAGAAGTAATAAACTAAACTTACACTGTACTGTTCCAAGTTTTTCTCCTTGTTTGCCTCTGTATCCTCTAAATCCTTGTGTATAGCTGCAATCTGCCGTTTCTTGTCATTGATGGCTTGATCTAAAGACTTCAGTTCTTTCTTTATCCACTTATCCCTTTCTTCCTTGGAAGTAAACTGGCTTCCTCGACCTTGTTTTGCATAAAGATCTGTTCTTTCCTGTGTAGCCTGTGCAAGTCTATTTTGAGAAGGGAAAGACATGCTGCATTATAAAGAATTCTTCAATTCATTAAGAACAAGCATTAAGAATTACCATAAGAATTTTCAAGAAGTGTTAAACCATCCTCTAGAATTCAAGCACCAAATCAGTAACAAAAAGGATGTTATAAACCGTACAATCACCTAAAAGACCAAAACAAAAAGCCCACAGTAACTCACAACAGAGGTTAAGCTTAAAAATTAAGTTCGCTCAATACTGTTTCCCCCTCCCCCAACAAGAAAGGAGGCTTTTTACAGACTATCTGTAAGTACAGACAGCTACCCTATTCTCAAGCAAGAAGAATAACTCGGAATTAATTGTATTGATAGTATCTTTGGTTTTTTAAAATGCTTAGACACTGTTGTAGAAGGCCACACACCTAGCAATTCCCCTCTCTTCTTTTTCTTTTACACTGTTGAATTTCGGCTCCGTTTCTGCTAATTCTTTCTGCTTCTCCTCAATTTTCTCAAGAAGCTTTTGCCTCTCTTTTAACAGTCTTTTCTGAAAGTCAAACAAAGAGTATTTAAAGTTACATAATATCAGGAACTGTATTATTAGACAAATATACATGTCTAAATAATTTATTTGTAAGCAATGGCATTTGCAATCTTATCTGACACTACACTGTTTCGACACTTAACAGAAGTGAATTTGGTTCCAATCAGGACAGCAAAGCAGCTCAACTATGCAAGCAAGGATGGTCTGTACGGGCCAAACAAACAAGTTTGAGTTACTGCTACAGACTTCTCCTTCCCAATACTTGCAGCAAATAAGACCAAGAGAATTACAGGTGTTTGATTTTGCAATATCCAGGATGATAAATAAATATACGATCATAACACAGGAGTCTATGCTTACATAGCCTTGAAGAACATGAAGTTTTAAGATGAAGACATCACAAAAAACTTAAGATAGCTGTCAAGTAAACCTTCGAAAATAATCAAAGGCCACAGTCTAAAAACAGAACTGCAATGTACAAGTGTACCACCTTGTGCCATGACATTTTAAGACTTCACCACTGTTACATACCCTTTGTTCACTGTTGCCAGCTAATTCATCCTGCAGGTCTTTGGCCTTCAGCTCTAATTTAGTTCTCTGTTTAATCTGCTCTTGTCTTTCAGCACTAAGTTGTTCTTTCTCTTCTTTCATTGCAGAGATCTTTGTCTTCAGTTCTCGAACTTGCCGTTCTATTTCCTACGCAAATTTAAGTATGTAGTATCTTAAACACTGCATGAACATTTCGGTATCTATTAAAACTCACAAGATCATTATCACACAGGTCAAGATACAGTGTAAGTGTGGAAAACTTTTCCCGTTTCCAAACAAGATAAAAGCATTGAACTTAACACTATTTAAAAAAATAAAAAAAAACCAAACACAAACACAACACAACAAAACCACACACAAAGACCTACCCACCTACACACATTTCTCCCCCCCCCCCACCCCAAGCCCAACCCCAAAAAAGCAAAACATCCTTCTGGAGAGCCTTTGTTAAAAGTATTTTTACCTCCATTTTATCCCTAGCATCTTGCTGTGCATCTCTCAGCTGCCTAGATTTCTCTCCACTTGTCTCTCGTTTGGCAGACAGCTGCACAGAAATAACACCATTAGCTCAAGTGGCAAGATTCTGTCTTAGTACTAGTTCCAGACACAAAGTAATTTGTTAAATTAGTTAAGAACATTGACAGGATTTTTATCAATGAACAAAAGGAGATGTTGGCAAAAGCAAATCAACAGCTCATGTTATATTTTGTATTAGCCAAGATATCTTACCTCATCAAGCTTAGCTCGGGTTTCGTTAAGCTCCTGATTATAAATTGTGTATTCTAATGCTCTCCTCATTTTATCCCATTTCTGGTACTGAGCCAGCTCTTCTTTCTCCTCTTCCAAGGTATGCAGTCGCTCTTCAATGTATTTCAACAACTCATTGATCTTCTCTCGCTTGCCCTCTTTAGAAAAGATGGCAAGATTGAAGTTCAGTTAAACACTGTAATATAATACATTCCCACACCTTCAAAGCTACTCAGTCTCCTCCAATGATTAACTATTTGTCAACAGTTACAAAACACGAAAAGGAGAACCTGTGTCCAGAAGTTCCCCCCCAAAAAATCCTAACAGCAGAACTGTTGATGCTAGTTATGTAAAGCAACACAAGCATGTACTCTCTTGGCTCACACACTTAAAATAATTATAGACCATACGACATAAACTTGACTGTTTGCATAGCAGTAGCTATCCTGATTTCTGGATCACTGCCAGCTGACATCACTCATGTTTTGAACAGCACAAACAGCCCTATTAGCCTAGCTAAAAAGTTTTTTTACTAAAAGCACACATGAAGTCACTTATTAAACCTTTGGAAATACTTAAAATTCAAGGAGGAAATATGACATGCTCTATATCATTTAACATACCACAAATAAATTCTATCTAGCAATTAATTTTACTGAAAAAGCCACAAACCTTCAAAAGTTAACACAACTACTGTGGCATAAAACATTCATTTTTTAAATTATGTTTACCTGTTTCTTTCATTAGTGAAATACTCTCTTCTTTACGTTCATCATAAACTCTTGTACCAGCTACTTCTCTTAGTAGCTTCAGTCTTTGCGAGTCAGGAGCTGTGGCCATCTGGTTGATCTGAAAATTCACAATCTATGATTTCAATAGCCTGCTCTGGATGTATGGCTAACTACAACAGAACAAAGATCGCACTTTTTTTTTGCTGTGCCAACATGCCTGAGGTTTTGGCAGGAAGATTCGGATATCTAGTATATACCATACTGCTTTTCTTTTGAGATCATTACTTTAGGATGGCAAGTATTCTGCTTGTAATGAATTGCATTGGTTTTCAAATGCTACCAGTTATTGCCAAAACTCACGATGAGTACTATGTAAACTGAAGAAATCATTACCTGCTCAAAATTACACTTAGAGGAACTCAAGCTTGGGCTTTTAAGGTCTAGTGCTAAACCAACTAGTTTAAACATCTCCATAAAACCACAACAAAAATCTGTGTTATAAAAATTAAAATAATTCAGGTCACGAAACAATCATTAAATCAGTCATACAATTAAAAGCCAATGTAAAACTCACTTTCCTTCAACAGAAATTCAGTGATTGCATCCTTTCATAAAAAGGTAACTGTTTCTAATTTGTATTACACTAAAACCAGTATGTATATTATAGCTGTAAGAGTCACATGCATCAGGCTCCACTACAAAACACAAGTGACTTTCCAGCTGAAGCTGCTTCTTCCAAATACACACATTCAGCCATACAGGAAAATTTATCTCGATAAACATTTGAAGGACTGTATTGCTAGGTCAACACTTCTGTCATTACGTGCTCCTCAAGCCTCCTGCATTCCCCTTTTAAGTACACCTTTCAGTAATCTTGTGGAGCTGACAGTTATCAGTGTCTCCAAGGTGTCCCACACTGGGAGCCACTACAAGTAACCTGTCATTTGTCTCCAGATCTGGGTGTCCTCTGAAAGGTTTGTTAAGAGCGCTTGGGTCTTGAAGACCAGTTAATACAGGCCATGCTGTGACCCCTTTCCCTGGAGTGTGTTCAGTTTTGGTGCCTCCATTCACCCTCCGTTTACAGTATTTTTAGCCTCTTAAAATTCTTTACAATTACTTTGCTGCCTCATCTTAAGACCCAGCAATCTATGAATTGAACACTAATACAGTAATACTAATTAAGTTTGCTTTGTATTTAAGTATACAGAAAAGCATGTGATTGTAAGATTACTAAGAAAAAAAAATATCAACATTACAAGTATCAAAATATTTTTCTTAAAATTGACATACACTACTAACTAAAATGGCAATATTTACAAAAGCTTCACCAACAAGAACTGTTTCAAACTAAAATGGATTTAGGTTTTAGTTTAGCTCTGCAATAATTAAACTAAGTTTGGCATCCAGGAAACATGATACTCTCAATAGTGATTTCTTCTACTTCGTGAAAAAGAGTCTTACCTTTCCTTGCTTGACAATATAGTAGGGATTACTGCGAGAAAATCCAGCACTTTCAAGAAGATTCATGACATCATTTTTCCTGAAATGTTATTGTAAATCTATTTAAAACACTTACAGTAAAAATGATAGCTGTAAAAATTCAGTAAAGTATCACAATTATACATCACATATTATAATCACTGTGCACAACGCATGCTCTGTTTGAAGAAGCTTCTTTATTTGATAATAGCCAATTCTAAAATGAAATAAAGAGAATAAAAATGGAAAATATCTAAAATACTATAGTGTTGGAAAGAGATTAAGAAAGAAGCACCTTGAAGCAAAGAGGCGGCAAATACAGGTAAAGATATCACAAGGAAGGATATGAAGCAACCTAAAGTCTGGTAACTCTTCTATTCAAAAAAACCCCGAAAGAAATATTATATAAGCAGTTAAAATACCGCATTAATAAATGGATTAAACTGTAAATTCAAAGTCTGCTGTCTATTGCACAAGGACTGATGTCCCTTCTGCCAGAATACCCACACTCAGCATTACACAACTAAATTAGTATTGCTCATGGAACTCATGAGTATTTGTTGATTTCAGGCTAGAGATGCAAGTGTTCAGTGTGACTAGAAAGTTTTACAGAAATACTACCAGTCTCATTCAGCTAAGGAAAAGAAGTACCTACGTCACCATTTTCTTGTCTAAGAAATACTGGTCCTTCTTGGCTCCAATGACTCTGCGAAGTGAGACTTCCTCTTTATCAATCTTAAGGAAACAAAACTCGGTAAATTTAATTGCTTGCAGTAGGTACGTATAGCTAATCCAGAGTTATTATGGCACTTTTTACCAGAACTGACTCAAAAGCAGTTACCATACTGAAGAGTTCTGTGACACTGAGATACTAGAGTGAAATCATGATCTACTTCTGAAGTAGGGTATTCAACTTACCGGTAATCTGTTGTCTGAATTGTCAAAAATAATCTCCACAAACGCTGAAATAACACGGGGACCTGTACCTTCCTAAGAAAAGAGATATTTTGGTTAGATAATTCCCACCTTAGAAGGACTATGAGCTCATTTGTCTCCCCTTTTCCCTGACAATTCCACTCCTGCTTTCCTTCCAAGGATTTGAGAGTCAATACCATCTATGCAATATCCAGTATGTGTATTTTTATTTCTGAAAATCTTGCGTACACATTCACCAGTGTGCATTATCAGCACAACAACAAACGTTTAAGGATGTTTCCTAAACAATTGGCTTAAAATATGCACAGCCCAGCAATTTACCATTTTTGTAGTAACTTTCAAAAGCATTAGCTTATTCCTTAGTCTTGTTGTTATACACCTTCACTTACATGCAACAAAGCCAGTCTCTGCTCTGGGCGAAGATGGCTGAACTCATCACTGAGGACAAACTGAATTGCTGTAATAAAACAATAAAGAAACAGAAGATTTATTCTTTCCTTTAGGGAGATATACAGCAGTTTCTTTAACTCAAAGCATATTGTTTTACTGTTGTATAGTACAGTCATGCCATTGCTAATATCTCACAATATTTCTTCATTAAAAACCTTAATCTGCTGGATTTTTATCACTCAGCCTTCTGTACACTAGAATTCCTCTGAAGTCTCACTGTTGCTACCTTAGCAGTTCACTGCGTAAGCGTTAATAATGCTGCACAAGCAGGGATTCATGAGCTTTTCTCTACAAATACACAGCACACAGGGCAGGTTAAAAATATCACTAGAATACTTAACACTTAGCAATTTATAAAGACTAGCATCATAAAGTCCACAAACGCCTCTGACTAGCATCTCTGCTCCTCCACTCATGCTTCCACCCCACATAAAAAAAAAAAAAAAAATCTTAGAGGGCCTTTAGCAAAAGAAGCTAAATACTTGGGAAAAAACTGAAGGTAGGTATTAAACAATTGCATTGAGATCTGCCTTTCATCATTGTCAAGCAGTTACCCATCTACCACTCCTTGTTGAGCAACACTTGGTAAACCAACTTCTGGTAAAACCAAAGAGACCTGGTATTATCAGCACCTCCACATTACCCTATTAAGAAATTCATGCTTACCATAAAAAAAATTGCTTTTTCCAGATCCATTTCTTCCCACTGAAAATTAAAACACAAAATGTAACTTCAATTTGACACAGGTTAGCATTGCAATGTAGATTCAATTTTCCATATAAATATTCAAGAACAGAACCCAAATACAACATAGTCAAACCAAGTCTCAAGGGAATGAGGCAAACTTAGTAGGTGGATTACTTAGTCACTCTCTGAGAACAAGAGAGCAGTCCTTTCCCTACTCAGGCTCTTCACAATGACTTACAAGCGCCAACACTATTCCACAATGAGAATAATGGTTAAACCAATCCTACTTATTCCAGTCCTTGTCTTTTTAATACTGATCTCCTGGTGAGATAAGAACAGTAGACCTAAATCCAATTCTTCTGGTAGCATCCATTTCTTACATTTAACCAAAGGAAATTACTTGCCTGTACGCTTAGGTTGACTATACAAACTTATAGAGCATGAACTCCTTAATACTTCACTTGCTAATTCAGCAATGTTTTGTTTTAAAAGGATTGGAAGAAGTACTATTTCTATTTTTAAAAAAGTGTGTAAGAACACTGCTCTGCACTAACAGTGTTCATTCTGATGAGTTTCAGCACGGCTCAGTGTCTTATCTTTAAGATTGGCACCTACTGTACTGATTTCAAAACTGCTTGCCTGCCAGCAGCATTGAGCATCCCAGGCTTTTCAGCCCCTCCTGCCTGCATGCCCTCTAGATTAAACTCATCTTCAAAACTACTGGGGATCCCTACCAGGCCTTTAAAAAGGCAGAAAATAATGAAGCAGGGCTTTTTTTTTTTTCTCCTTTAGAAAACACTAATACCTGGATAAAGTTTAAGCTCCTGCTGAACTAACATTACATCGCAGCATATACTATTCAAGTCATATGCACGGTTTTTCCAGTCTCAGAATAAGTAAAACCTGGCTACTAAGTTTTTATGTCCAAAATTCCTCTAAAGTGGGAAGAAAAATGATCTTCCTCTCTGCAGCAGCTTGTAGTAGCTAGTGTGCATATCAAAAACTCATCAAACTCGCATGCCAATTAAAAAAAAAAATCCCATACAAATTCTGTGCTGCTGTTCCTGCAAGGACAGCCTTAAAAGCGCATCTGGCTGATACAGGTATCTGCACCTATAAGGAGTGTACAGACCTCACTCAACTACTGAAGACTCAGACATACTACTGTCACAGCAAACCTGAACGCTAGCATTCTTTTGCTGTAAGCGGAATACGTCTTGTGACATGTTACAGACAACTGTCAAGAAGCTTCTGAAACAGAAAACAGTTGTCAAATGTAGTTAGAATAAGGACTCTAATATCAACGTCATCCGAAGTAACAGTGCAGCTCCAGTTCGTCTTAAAAGACAAGTATCAGAACTTACCAATGACATTATGTTTTGAGCTGAACGGGTCCACAATGGTTTGGTCCCTGTAGCTTCGGAAGCCCTGAATGATTACCTAATGAGAAGAGGGAGTTGTTTTAACAAAGTTCTCTCTGTTCTTGAGCAGTTTTTGAACTATGAGATTTTACAGAGTATTTACATCAATTACACTTTATTTCCCACACACTTCAACCTTCCAGGTCACGATCAGCAACTTACACCATAAAACTTGTTCCTCACCTTCTTATACAGAAGAAAGAAAACCCCAATGTAACAAGCACTTGCCCTAGTAGGGTCAGATTTATATTTAATTTCTACAACACAATGCACATACAGCACAACAATTCTATTTGCAAATTCTCCAAGCAGAGCAATTACAGACTGCAAAAACTATACCAGACTCTACCTATTTTATATGCAATATAGTCTTTCTTTGTTCTACTGTGCAACCTAAAGGGAAAAGTAAAAAAAGCAAGCTATCTTGATTCTAGTGAATTCACTTCCTAAACAGACAAATGCAGACCTACACAATTAACTTCATGAACCACATAGCAGTCATCTAGAAGCAGCACGTCAAACTTCAACTACTCAATTTCAGTAGTCAGTTGAGGTTCGTCAGGCCAAGTAACACAGCATACAAAGTACAGAGTGGTAATATACTAATACTTCAGTTCTGCACAGCAGCGAAATTGATCCAACTTCCAGCACACACACTCCAGCATTAAACAACTTTTTCGAAACATTAAAGCTGTGCTGAAAGACTACACAGCAGCTTTTCTCTGCTCAGTCGGACAGCAGCCATCCGAAAAGTTTGGATCTTTGCAGATCTTTCTGCAAGAATGCTTACAAAAGGACTAGGTTGACATTTAATTGCTATGCCCTTCACCCAGAAGTAACACGTTGCTAAAATAATGCAAATGTTTCGATGACAGCTATCATAAACTAAGAACTACTTGTTCGGAAGACGGCAAAACGTCTCAAAAGATATTTCTCAATACTACTACTGCTGAAGTTTAGAATGTGAAATTATTTAGACTTTTGTTTTGTTTGTAAGGTCTATGGTCTCATTACTATTTTCTATTTTTCTGAACGTGCCATCTCTTTTCCCACATCTTCAAGTATTAGAATACCCCGTGTTCCAGAACATGAGCATAATGCTTGGTATCCAAGAAGCACACACAAAACGTCAGCAAAACGTACATAGAAGCAGTACTGTGAACATTAAAGCAAGCCTTCCCCCCACTACAAAAGCCTATACTAACTGTACACCTAAGATAACTCAACAAACAACTGCATTCAGAGCTACGGTCATATTCTGCAATAGCATGCTATAAAAACGGTGGGGGAAAATCCTCTCTGTGAAATTTACTAGACAAAACACCACGGGAAGAAACTGCCCTGATTTATCCATGTCAGGTTCAGTCTTAAGTGTTTCTCCCACTCTGTGACAGCCCTTTATCAAGGATTATCACAGAAACTCCTCTTATCACCTCTTTGTACTACTGGATTAAAACCATCTCAATATTGAATTAAGATGCCCTGTCAAACGGCAAATCAAACACTCGGGTTTATAAAAATTGAAGTGAAATAAAACTTAAATGCATTAACTAACTTTTAGTCAGAAATCACAGAGCCATTCTCTTCCCAGGCACTGTCTTTCTTGTCAAATCCTCTGCAAAATTATTTCATTACCAGAATCTGAAGCTAAGAACATAGGTAGAGCAAAAAATTACTAATCCTTGACCAGCAAACACCAGATCTAAGCAACAGTAGCTATTCTGGAAAGGAATAGTTTTCCATTATCACTTCCGGCGATACTTTGCCCATCTAAACCTTTTTTGAATCACAACAGTCTATGCTCCTCCTCGGGCAAATACTGTTCTCATTAAGTACCCTGCACTATATTCAGTTCTAAATCCAAACCAACTGTACTGGAAGTAATCAGGGATCTCAGAATTTAATGGACCAAACTACAGAAAGCAAGTTTAAGACAATGTATTAACTAAAGACTACCCAGTCACCGTGGCTGTAACACAGACTCCCACCTCCCCTAAAAAAAACAGTCTGCCTCATCTGCCAGATGGAGACTTTCACAGCAACAGCAAGCTCTGCCTCGGTACCAGTGGCTTTCAAAGGAAAAACGGGAACAGCAAATCGTACTCAGGTCTTGCCACCAACTCCAGGCCATAGCAACTACATTCACTCAACTCTGATTTTAAAAAAAAACAAATTTAAATTAACAAAAATACTATTTGGCAAACAATGCTGCTTCCCAATTCACCATATTTCAATTACAAAAATTAAAATAATTGGGAAAAAAAAATTGGTCTCTGTAGTGTTACAGTTTTTCTATAGTATTCAAAAACCATTCCAACTGCAATAATTAATCTACTTTATTCTCACAAGAACTCGAAAGCCTCTACAAAAAGGTAAAAGCAACCGCTAATTATTTCTTGGATATTACTATAGAAGCACAAACTTTTACCACTCACATACTCAGGTACCACAAGAGTAAGATACTGGCATGACTCTGAACATCATTTCCCCACCACCTCCAAAGTTTTTTCCTAGATGGCTTCTCACTTCATCCATCCTACATATTCTGTAACACCATAACCTCTTCATTGCCTTGTACAGCCTCGCATTAATATTTAAATGTTTTAATCTTCAAACGCCAGGAATTATTTCCGGGAAGCAACAAAATATGGGATATTGGTGGAATCAAATTCACCCCCATCCGTTTTAGTCTCATGTTCACACCTTGTTACGCTGTACTTAAGAGACTTAATTTGGACTTCTTGTTCTGATTCTACATATCTTCGCTACTGTTTACTTTCGTGCAATTCACATCTGCAGAACAGGAATTCTTATTCAAAGACTTTAAAGCAATGTGCGCACCTGCAATGACAGAGTGATTTACTAGAACACGATCAAAAGGCATTTGAAACACTCCCTAGTCAGCCAAATAATTGATGAAGACCTGATTTCTATGTAGAACACGCATTTTCAAACAAGATAAAAGTCTGATAAACATGATAAAGTTAAAGATTAAAAGATTCTTCTTAACAAAGATAGCCGTAGGGTATCAGAAAGCCAGGTCAATTTTGAGTCCACTGAAAAATGAGAATCCTAGGCGGCCTTGTATGAACATGCATAGGCAGCGGTACGAAAGTAGCCATAAAAAAAAAAAATAAAAAAATCAACCATACCGTGCAACACAACTGCAGGGATACGCTACAGAAGTAACATTAATGACTGCCTCAATCTTAAAAATCGTTTGGAAACTGTCCATACAAGGACCCTCTTTTTAACTGAACGTTTGCTGTAGATTGTTTGTCAAGGACGAAGTATAATAAGTTAAATGATCCATGCCCGGGGGCCTAAGGCATCACCTCAATACAAACAGTAACTGATGTTTCTCCCGGGCGAAGGGGTAGACAAAACCAGTTCGAATTGAAACGCCCAATACAGTCACATTTCCCCACTGACACCACATGCAAATCTAAAAAAAAAAAACCCAAACAAAAAAACCAACAAAACAAAAAAAAAAAGAAAAACAAAAAAAAAAAAGTAAAAAAAGAGAAGAACCCACAACTTTAAGAGCTGAAAGATGCTGCCTGGCAGCTAAGGAGAGGCCTTTGTTTGTGTACGCGCCCCGCGTGGGTAAGAGCCTCCCGGCCTTGGGTCGGCCGCCGCCTGCAGGGCGGGGACACCGCGGCTGCCCCGTCCAAAGGGCTCCTACAGAGCCCGCGAACAAGTCCCGTGTCCAAGAGGGCCTCCCTCCAACGCCACTTCACCCCTGCAATGAATGAAACCAGCCTCCAGAACCGGGGGAGGTACACGCCAGCCTATACGGCGGACTTGCTCTGTGGCTGGGCCGGGGACATCTCCCCTCAGCAAAGGCCGCGGTTTCCCCCCCGGAACAGTTGTGAATGAACCAAAGGCCTTCGGACCCGCCACGAGCCAACGGACCTCCTGCTGCGGACCAGGACCTGGCTCTGCCGCTCGCTCGCACGTTGAGGACCCTCTCAGGGCCGGGGCGGGGCAGGGCAGGGCCAAGCAGGCCGGGCCGGGCCAAACTGGCCCAGCCAGGCCCAGGCTGCACCGCACATGGCGAGCGGTTCAGATCCCGCCGGCTTACCTGCTTGATATACATGTCTGTGAAGGATGGGGGAGGCGCCCGCCCCGGTGCCTCTCGCCGTCGCTCAGCCCACCCTCACTGTCTCTTTCCGGCACAAGCGCTCGACGTGACCCCCGGGCCGCCGCCGCCTCTTCAGCCTCCCCGCACTTTCCAACACAGCGCCCCGCTCACCCCTCACGCAAACAAAATGGCGGCAGAGACTCCCCCACCCCGACCCGGCGCGAACCATTCAGCACGCGGTGGAGGGGGAGGTGCAGAACACAGAACGCGCCCCTCCTCCAGCGGAGAAGGACATTGAAAGGGGAAGCAGGGAATCACCTTTCTTTCAGCTTCTCAAGTGGTTCACAGGCGTTTTTAAAGCTGCTCTGAAGCGTAGAAGGCGGGTGACACTGCCACCTCTCGCAGTAGGAGTCCCCCCAGGGAGCTGGGAAAAGTGGTTTCTCCCGCTGAGGGGCGGGTTGGGCGCCAAAGGCAAGTGTGAGCTGAGCGGGGGATAAGCGGCCGTGCCGGAGGGGGCGCGCCGCTGCGCGCCTGCAGGGGGCGCTGCTGGGCCGGGGGCCGGTTTGACTCCCCAGAAGAAACGCGCCGGGCTCTGTCCTCTCCCGAGGTGGAGGGGTGGTACAAGTGCTCACTGGGAATGTGAAATAAAACCTTGATCTTTGTTGTAAATTCTGTCTTTTATTCGAGTGGCTAAAAAAAAAGAGGCTATTTAAAAAAAAAAAAAAAAGAAGAAGAATTAGCAACATTAGGGCCAGCAGCTGGGTCCTGGCATGCCCACTCGCCCACAGTGTGCCCCCTCGCCCAGCCATCCCACCAGGCCGGAGGCTCCTGGCCTGCCCCAGCGGCTGTGCAGGGCTGGGACTGTGAGGAAGTGAGGTGTGAGTTTCGGTGCCTTCTCCAATTTTTACCTTATTTACATCCGGTTTTGCTCTTTGTTCTCACTGTGCAGGCTCCAGTCCCTCCAGCAAGGGGGCAGGGCCCATCAGCCTCTAGGTGCAAGGTGCCTGAGAGCCAAGCTCGGCCTCCGCCACGAAAAGCCTGGGCGAAGCCAACTCTGTGCCCAGGGCAAGCAGAGTAACACGAATGGTGCAAATTATTGTCAGGAAAACACAAATATTAGCTTGAGTCTGTACCCACCCCAGAGATAACTCCCAGAGAGCCACTATTTCGTTCCCCAAAGGGGCTGTCAAACACACACACAAAAAAAAAGCAAAATGAGGGAAGAGAAACATTAATTTTCTTCTAATCTCTTTCAGTTACAGTAATTTCAGGTGTTATTATGCCAACAGTAGGGGAACGACATCTCAGAGAAAACGCAATTTTCAATTTGACAGTACTCCTTCAAAAATGCAGCTGTAGCCAACGTTTCTATACACACAGTACAATTCCTGTACTGATCCTCTTAACACTAGTAAAAATTAGATTTAAACAGAACGGTCTAGTTCCTACGTCTCCTAGAATAATAGGTGGATGAATTACTTTCCTTGCTTAACCGGAAAATCTCCCCAGTCCCAACCATTCGTAACTGCCACGTAATGAAACGGTTTTACGAAAGGCTCATCAGGAGGCTATTGTAACAGATGTCACCTGCACCTTTAACGAAATGGTTCATTGTTTCTCAGAAAACACAGTGCTTAAAAAACTAAAGCATTGGATGATTGCTTCACAAACAAATTCTGCATAAAAATTTCCTGCCTGACTGTTCTGCATTTGCTTTTAAATAGCTCAGTTCAATGGCACTTGGGAGAAAAAGTATTTTATCGATTTTATCGATTTTCAAAATCCCTTTCATTTTAGAGCTTTGGGGAATTTTAAATACTTAAATGGGTCTCAGAACGTCGTTCTGGGATTGTTTGTGGAATTTACTCCTCACTTTTTCTGGGGAAAAGTGAATTACAGATGCCAGTACTTTGGGTCCCAGCTGACTGGCCCGTCCAAGGGGACTTGGTCGCAGCGGGGAGAAGAGTTTAGAAAAGAAAGGGACGTTGAATTCCCCACTTTTCCTCACAAAGCACTTAAACAATCCTATGCCCAGTTAAAAGAATTATTTGTATCTATTTTTGTGTAAATATTGGCGTGTAAATAAATTGCGCAAATTTACAAAATCTAGATAAACTTGTAATTTTCAAAGTCAACACGTGAAGCGCTCGGGCAGAAAACGGCGATGTGTTTTATGTGTTTGTGACTCCGTTGGCACCGCACAGCAGGCAGTGCAGTCTGACCTCTTCTGAAACAGGTCTGCGAAGGTTTTCTGGCAGCAAGCAGCTGGGGTATCTCTTCACTAACAGCCTTCTCCTCAAGGGTAGGACCGTCCTCTGTTACTCATCCCTGTTTCTCAGGGCAGTAATAGGCATAGAAAAGTTTTTAAACTGAAAGGTTTTAAAGTTCATTCCTCTTTTCTTCTTATAGAGGTATAGGATGCCTTGAGTCATGTTTTCGAGCTTTCCTTTGTAATTCAGAAACTTATTTTCACTTAATCATAGGCTCCCAGAGCAAGGATTTAATCTTTCTCACCTAAAGAGGGAGCTCAGAGTCACCAGAATGACTATCGACTGGGGAAAATTTTGCCTTTTCTCTTGACTGCTGTACTGACGTTATTGTGCCAGGATGCACCAAGTCCTCCTGAAAACCCTGGCTCAACTCGAAGCTCTAAGAGCCGAGGTGCCACAAGCTGCTGGTCCACATCTGGTGCCCCAGGCAGCTCACTGTTGTCGCGGTGTACCAAGTGCATCACCCTGTGTATTACAAACGGGCGCAAATAAGGACCCGGAATCTTTTTTTTTTTTTTATCCCTCTTGAGAACTTTGGATATACAGTGAACGCCTGCAGTTTGGGGATGACTTATGTGTGCATACAGATGTGCACAGGCACCAGGCTATATTTATTCATAGGAATAAAATTATATCTCACTGATATTTCGTCACCAAACACTCCCACCAGTGTGATGCGCTTGCAAAAAATACCAACTGTATTCATTAAGGATTAAGTGGCAAATGATTGTCTAGTTCAAAGAGTGCTTCAAATGAGGGCCCCTGCGTACAGGTTTTGTCACATAGCTTTTAGACATTTGCATTTGAGGGAGTGGAACGGGTGGGGTGGGATAGGTGTTATATTTTTTGTTATTCTTCTGGTTTTGTAGTCCATAGTGAAAATATGCACCCAACCCAAGGGGGATGCGTGTCATCTTTATTCTGTCAAGCTACCGTGGCTGTAGGAGTGCAGAAAGCTGACAGCTCGTAAAACAGCACACTTTATTCAGAACCTTGAAACGTACAATCAGTTCTTACTACGCCTGGAGTTCACCAAGCTTCAGTAGGTGCTGCAGAGCTTTTTTTCTATGGCCCTGTTTTGTATGCAGTGTTTTTCTATAAATATGCTAGAATTAAACATTAACATTAGAAAGAAAAAAGTGAGAACATTGCTTTAATTAATCTAGGTTTCACTGGCATAAAAATACATCAAGCATTCCCATCATGAAGCTTAACAGGAACATATAGATGGGATGTAAAGTCTGTAGTATTTTTTTTTTCTTGTCAAATAGTAAAATGTCTCTTAGAAAAGAACTTGTTAAACGTATTTGGGGGGGAGGGGGAAGCAATTGAAGGGTATTATTAACCTCTTCTATTACCACTTTCAGTTGTGAACCAACATGTGTAAAGACTGCTTTCATTGATGAATGGCTGCAATCACTGAGGCATTTACTGCCGTTTTTTAAATGACTGTAGAAAGCAGTAGGCTCATTATAACATAAATCAATTGTGCTTCATCACTCGAAGTCAGTAGCAAGTGGCAGGAGAGGCAGAGCACTGTTGGGGACACTTCTTCATGTTGGCATCACTGCAGAACCTAAGGAGCAAACTGAGGAACCGGGCTTTGGTTAGACACTTTGGTGAGACCCTGCAGAAGCCGGTGTTTAATTGCACTCTAACACACAGCCAAGATATTCTGATATTCTAATTTCAGTTTGCAAAACAAAGGCAGTGAGAAAGTATCTTGCCCAAGGTCAAACAGGGTAACCTCTCCTCCTAAACTGCCCATGTCAAGCACAAGTCCTAAGGCAGCAAGGCCATAGAACGTCTTTTCTCTCACCTTTGAATTCAGTGGAGATTCCAGCAAGTGAGGGGAGAAAAATCTGCCCTTTCTGAACAGACTGGGCACGCACGTTGGTCTCAGTGTGCTCAACTCACCAGGCTTTCGAGGAAAGAGGAGAACTTATTCTGAAAAACATGCAAGCCAGCCACACATAGGTTTCCTTTCATGGAGATTTTTTTTTTTTCTTGTGCAAAGTTATCAAGCTTGTTTGCCCTCAAGCCCTGTAGTCACTCCTGCGCCTTCTGATGCAGCAGTCTGACCCCTCATCAGAACCTGCAGTATCTTTGCAGCGAGCAACTGCCTGTCGAACCCTCAGAAGAGGAAGCCTTAAGCCTGCAAGATCCTTGAAAAGCTCCGTTTGATAAGGGCTGGATGTAATTACAGGCTCAGATACTGGCTGCACAGCGTTCGTCGGTGTATCTGTGTTGCAATGGTGGGCACCCATTTCCACCACCTGCAGGCTCTTTTCTCGCTCTTTTTTTGTCTCCAGTGCCAACATTGCAGCAGGCGGTGAACGTCCCTGCGCCCAGCCCGCGGCTGCAGTGGGCCCTGAGCGATGCAGGGGGCGATGCACTTTAAGACAGCGATATACCTATAGGCAAAGTGCAAAAGTGGAAGCGGTGGTGATAACGGCGCTTGTTGCTGTGATTTCAGAGGAGGAGAGCAGAGCAGTAGCCACTCGGTCGCTGCTGCTAGCCCAGCCCCAGGAGGCAGCCGGGCAGTGGGTAACCATATGCCTCCGCCACCCAGCATCGTGCGTGGATCATGAGCTCTTCTCCGCGAGGCGGCTGCCCTGCGCTTTACGAGCTGCTGTGGGTGGAAGGGCAGCACCCTGCCAGGCCCCAGGAGACCTGCCAAGCTCGCCCATTATCTCCTCACGGGTGGGTGCTCTGCCAACCGTGAAAAGAACTGGAGTCGTTTTTCACTTTTCCTTTTCCGACTCTATTTCTATTCACGTTAAACAACTCAAAACAGTCAGGCAGTTTCTTTTTAAATTTTTTTTTTAAAGTTTATCTTGATCTTTATGATCCTTTGTGTAAAGATAAATTATTATTGTTAACTGTTAAGTATTCATCCATAAGCCATTCATCCAACAACATTTTCAGAAAGCGAACATGCTTGTCAAGAAGAGAGTGGCAGGGTAAAACAACAGCGTAAAATGAAGAACAATAGAAAAAGGTCTGTTTAAAAAAAAAAAGATGCGTTTTATTATGAATGAATCTGCTGCAGGTTTATTAAGGGAAAGCAGTTCTGCTCATCATCTTTCAGCTGAGCCTCTCTATGAATAAAATGTGGTTGTGGTTGAATTAATTCCACTTGGTTCACTAATTTTATAAAGAAAACCATCACACACACACAAAATGAATTACACACCCGGGTGCCGTGGTGGGAACTGTTGGAGCTGTGCCGGCAGGCGACGTGGGCCAGGCCAGCTCGCTGTGGGGCGAGAGGGGCCGCATCCTGCCAGAGGGTGGAAACCATCTCTGTTTTTCTTTGCTGTGATGCAACAAAGAGCTTTCTTGCATTTGGAAATTTTGTGAAAGAAACGATTGCTCTGCATTTTTTCTTTTATTATTCCCCAGACAAGGGAAGAGCCCCACAATGGGATGTTTATGGAGCCAGCTGTACTGGAGGGTACCCCCAGATGCACCCCCAGATCTGTTTTCGGGTGGTTCATGTGTGAAGGAGAAGCGAACCAGGGGTGCTGGAGCCCTCAAGGCCATTGCACTTGGTGGCTGCCCCACCAGCCAGGATGGTAGCCCACAGCACCCCTTGGCCTCGCTGGGGGCTGCCCTGGAGCAGGGCTGGGTTGGGCACCAGCTCACCAGCATCGGGGCAGGGGGTGGCTGCTTTCAGGGAGTTATGTGACGTTCCTGGGCAGGGGGCCACCTGCCCATCCACCATTGGGGACAGCCCTGGGTGGACAGGATCAACTGATTCTCATCAAAATAAATCATAAGTGAGAGTGATCTCCAAAGACCTGCCTGATCCCAAATGCCAGGTGAAAGATCACCAGCTCAGAGAGCAGCGTGAGCCTGGGCGACCAGGAGGTGGGTTAACAACAGTCAGTTTTACTTCCAAAGAATCTCCTCGTGTTCAAGCGAGCAGTAAATGCGATCTTGGCAGTAAGAGAGCCACGCAGACATAAATATACACATCCCATCTGCAGGACTGGCTGCTTGCTCTGAAGCTGCGTCCGCAGAGAGACTGATTATTTGCTATTATGAAAGAATGGGTGAGGGACCGAGGGCAAGCGGCGGTGCCTGTCCCAGCCCCGGAGGTGTTGTTGGTTGGATGATATCATTGACCAAAGGGATATTTTGCAACCCCTTTCCCAGCAGCGCCGGGACACAGTCTAACCGAGGGCCACAGAGATTCCCTGGGGAAATTGGGGGGTGGATGCAGAGAAGTGGCTGAGTGTTTGTGCTCAGCATTCTTGGTGAGCCAGGCTGCGGGGCAAGGGGCAGAGAGAGCTCTCGTGGGTCTGCGACCCAGGCCACCTCATTTTGGAGCAACTTTTTCAGGCTTTGTGGCCAGTACAAACAGAATTATGTTGACAGAAATGCTGTCAGACTGGACATCTGACTTCCACAGAGCATCCTGAAGTACCAACAGATCCCTTTTCTCTTGCCTCTATTCCTCAGTAGCACACTGGAAGGAGACAGCAGTGGTAAATTTGTAATTAGATTAAAACAAAAATCATTATTTTGGCTGACCGCACCCATCCATCCAAGTATACACATCCAAACTGATGAATCACATCAGAATCACATTACCTGGATTTTACTTCCTCTTTGAGCCATCCATCTGCAGCCTCCGGATCCACAGGCAAATGTGATTTTCTAACGGGGGCACCAAAACCAGCCCAGGAAAAGGCAGAGTCCCTTCTGCGAGGCATTTTCACACTAAGGCAGGTGAGCTGCTGGCCTTCTGGCATCCGACAAACTTTCACAAGCTGCAGCAACTTCACCTGACACTGGGTGGCCTCCCTTGAGTGTGAAATTTCCTCTTGTCCTTTGAAGATCAAAGGACAGCAAAGATAACTTCCAGCTTTATCAGGGAAACTAAAACCACTACTCCAGGAATTACCTCGGACCTCCCTCCCCCCCTTGCCCTGGCCTGCTGTGCCCGCTGTCTCCCCTGGAGCCCCTGGGTCCCTCCTGGAGGGGGGCTGAAGAGAAGGAAATGGGAAGAGAAACTGAGAAACCGAGATGGGAACATTGTCTGAAGCCTCTTGGCAGCCTCCCCTGCTGTCTGCAGACATCCTCCACTTGCCTCCGTGACCTCTCCCCAGGATCCTGCAAGCCAGAGGATCGAGCAGGGCAGTAGCCGGTTATGCAGGAGCCTTGTGCTTCCCCATTCCTCCCCATGCGTGCGGCCGAGGTGTATCCACATCAGATGTCACATTCAAGCCCAGAAAAGCTCCTCGCAGCTGGTTTGGTAATCAGAACTGCCAGGAGCCACTTTAGCACTTAGTAGCACAGGGAACAACACACCCTCCCCATCTCCCTTCTCCCCACCGGTGGCCCCTGATCAATTCTCTCGAGCATATCCGCCTGCTTATGTCACGCTGACTGCCAGAAAACCAGCTGCTCTTCACAGCTGGATTTAGTAAATGGAACCATGTCAATGCTTTAGCTCGCGGTAGTGCACGGATTTCTTGCCACCCACCCAGGGCTCCCATCGACGGCTTCCCGGCAGAACGGCTGCTCTGCCCCACGGTGGTTGTCTGAAAGTGCTGCCCAGTTGGTTTTGTTTTGTTTTTAACTAAGTAAAACATTATATCTTGAGGGGGAAAGGGAAAAAAAAAAAAACAAACCAACAAACTCCCTATTGTAATATGTAACATATGGCCTCACAAGCACAGTACATTAAATACCTTGTGGTAACGAGATTTTTGTGCCTAGGCTAGCCTTTGTCCATGGGTCTAATGTGCATTGCAAACACATGAAAAAAGCTGTATGCCTTTCTCAGAATGAGATCGATGTCATTATCTCTGATGCACGGCAGGACGCAGAGACATACAGATAAGCCCGCGAGAAACATTTTGAGAGAAATTCAGGTCCACTCTAGCAGCAAAATGCTTCTTGTGTGAGCAAAGCCACATCAGCAAAGCTCTGCTTTGTACCAACAGAGCAGAAACATCCTCTGCAGGAGAAATGAGCTGTGCTGCGGAAAACACAGTTTTGCTGCTGCAGTCCTTTTCTATGTACTCAAGGGATCCGTGCGGTCAGCTCGGTCGGTCCAGGTCTCACTCACTTCCTTTATCCTTTTGACAAATGTGGCTGTGCCAGCAGGAGTGTGCAGAGCAGCTGCTGTGCCTGCCCTGGAAAGCCGAGGACAGAGCCCACGATCGATCCCAGGCTGCCTGACCCCCTGGCTCTCCGTTAGCCACAGTAATTACTCGGGGCAACCTGGGCATTGCTAGGAAGACCGCGGGTTGAAAGCATCTCTTGGAGATGAACACGCACGGTTCTGCTTCATTCCTGTTAGAAACCTGCTTCAACTTGGCCAGCCTCTCGGGCCCCAGCCGGATGGCAGTTAATGGTCATGCTGGAATTCGTGTCAATTGATTTTCCAGTTAACTTGACTTAACATGATTGGAGGTATTAGAGCAGAGAGGATATACCCGTTGTTCCAGTTTGAGTCCTGTGGACCTCACATTCCATTTCAATGCAGCAGCAAGTTTAGTTCCCATTAGAACAAACAGTTCCTTAAAATACCTTAAAATAAAGATATAATGTAAAGATTCATCCAGGGCCTGATCCGAAGCCTATTGTGTTCAGGAGCCGTCCTCTCCACTGCAGGCAATAGGCTTTGGATCAGGGCCTGGAGGCAGCTTGCAATATATGGGCAATTTAATAATGAGAAATGACTCACTATCAAACGCCGGCTGCTTTACAATGGAGTCTCAGAAATGGAGTATCTGTGTGACAGAAATAAAATACTATTCACACACACACAAAAAAAAGAGAGTCTGTGAAAAACTACATTATTGCTTCACTTGGGAGACTTAAGCCTCTTTCAATGAACGCTTACTTGTGTGAGTAACTTTACTAACATGAGTAGCTCAGCAAAACTAAGTCTGGAAAAACGGTTAAGCCAAAGAGGTTTGAGCTCTTTATCAGTTTGCCTGTTGTTTCGGAGTGTCTAACAGTCCCAGCAGATCAGACACCTTTATGTGCTGCCTGTCCTGAAATCCTAGCTGTGCCCGCAGCGAGCCTGGGCTGGGGCAGGGAACCCCGTGTCATGTAGGGGAAATGCTACAGATGTTTCCCACTTCTGCTCACATACACCACGTCCAATGGGTCCCATGGATCTGGTGAATGCTTGTCTCGTAGAGGTGCTTTCCACCTGTGGTTTCCCTGGTATGGGTCCTATTCTGGCGTATGAAAAAATCCCTGACAGAAATAAGAGAGTCCTAGGGCAATGCTATCCCCTTGGGGCTTCTTTCTCCCTTTCTACCACGGTCATTCCCAGTCTTGGGTTACTGGCTTTCTGGGTTTTATCTGGTGTTTGTTCAGCTCCTAGCACAATGGATCCTGCTGGGATTCCCAGGAGCTACAAGTAACTTCCATGGGGTGGGCTAGTACTTCAAAGGGATATCTAGGGGCCATAAATCCTCTTTCATAACTAGACAAAGCTGGAAGAAGTGCACACAGAAACCATTTCTCTTGGTAACCTTTACATTCCCTGCAAGTGTTCAGAGGCGGGATGCACAGGGAAGCAACACCACTGCTAATAGGAAAATGAACCCGTTTGGTAAGCCTTACCTTGATGTCAGAGTACTTTGAATTTTGAAGCTGAAATAATCAGATTGAAGTGACCTCATAGTTTATAATGCAACCATAAAACAAAGTAGGACTTTACAACTGAGGCCCCGGTGTCAGAACTTCATTTGATTTTCTCTGATGACTCAACCTATTTCACAAGCTATTTTCATATTCCTTATTTAGAGAACTTACTCATGTCTTGGTAAAAGCCTACGATGCGATAAAGCCAAGGAACCGTAATGTGTGGTACTGGTAACACCTCCTACGCCCCCCAAAAAATCCTGCTTCCATATTTATGTGGCTCTGCAAATTGGTTCCTGCCTTCTTCTCCCTGGAGAGTGAGCTGGCAGTGTGTCTCCTCTCCAATTAGCAGGAAACCGTGAAAAGTGGAGACGGAGGGTCAAATCCACCATACCTGGAGCCTCACTTACTTTTGTCACGTTGCAGGCACATTTGGACCTTTGACTTCCCTGCAAGGCAAGTGTTGTTTTTAGCATACAAATAACAACGCCTGCAGAATACCTTGTTCATTCAGGCTTTGCCTCCTGAAAAAAAAAGCTGCTCGACACCAGAAGGCAAAAAGCTAAGAGCTACTGACCTTGTGTTGCTCAGGGACCAGGGACGGGCACTCAGTATAAACTGCCCATGGAGCAGGTGAATTTTACCTGTGTTTTACTAGTCAGGATGTAATTTCTGCCTTTTGCAAAGTCCTTTAATCAGAGGAGCCTTTGTGCCAAGCATAAGCTGCAAATCCCACCAACAAATGTACGGACTAAAAGAACGCGTAGGGACAATTAAGGACAACACCCACCCGTCCGCCGCCACCCCAGATCTCTTCACAATCTGATTTGCAACCATGTAAAGTTATGTAATTTTTTGTGGAAGTTTTTTTTGAGGAGTTTGTTTGTCTTGGAGGCAGAAAGAAAAGGCACATGTACAAAGCAGAGGCACAGGCTGAGCAGCAGCGCTCACGCTCACAACGACTGCTCTTTGTAAGCCTGAAAGCATCGGACCAAAAGCTACACTGCGGGAGCCCTGTTCAGTCCCACACCAGGATCTGAAACAGCTCCCGACTAACACTGAGAAGTTCAGGACATAAGGCTGCATCCTCAGGAGTGTCAATGAAGAGAGATGCTCATGTCCCAGCACTTCCATGAGCAGCAGAACCTGCAAAATCCCGTTTTCTGTGACATTTCCTCTCATCTTCTTTGGATTCAGGTATCATAAGGGATAAGCTCTCATCAAAGCTTTGCCTGAGGGTACAGCATTCCTGGCATCTTTCCCTCACTTTCCTTTTCTGATGTCTGAATGCATCCTGCTATAACTTTCCCCTTGCTGTTACAGCTACATAGGTCTCTACTTTCCATCAGAACTTTGTTTTTGGGATCCCTATTCCTGTGCCAGGCTTAGCTGGCAGATGGGCACAGGCACATTGAACCAGCCAGGTCAGCTCCCACCCTTCAGCTCCGACATTCCCCACGCGTCTGCCTGATCTCAACTTCCATCCCTAGGAGTGAGCTACCCAAGACCAAGCCCACCTGGGCTATAAAAGCTGTAAAAGCCCTCTAAATCTTCCGTTCTACCTGATCTGGTGAATTTGCTCAGCACACAAGCCACAAAACACTGTCAAAGCTGTTTGTTTTCCTAAGGATGGAGGTAGCTGTTGTGCGCTGATGTCTGGAAGCAGAGAACCAAGATTTCTGCCTTGCCCAGGTGGATTCACATTCAAACATCTCATCTCCCAGGTGGGTGCCATCCTGATTTGGCACACTCACCTTTGTACATTGGTGCTTGGGTCCTTGACTCCTCCCTGCCCACGGGAACAGCGTGGCAGGGAGGGAGGAGAGCACATACTGTCACCCCAGAGCCCGGCGGTCAGATGGCTGTGATGTCCCCTCAGAGAGGTGGGTGCTGCCAAGCTGGCTAATGGAGGAGCTGAGCTGGAGGAAAATGTCTTAGGTTAGCACTGGAACTGAAAAGCAGGCACCAACACAAGCATGGGACCGTGTCCCTCTGGGAGGCAGCACTTACATGCACTCTGCCCTGGATGCTGGGGCTTCCTCCTGCAGAGAAGAGATGTGGGTTGAGGACCAGCCAAGCAGAGGGGAACCATGCCCTGAGCAGGAGCACAAACCTCAGGCTCCTGTGCCCAGGCACAGCAACAACTCCTCTTCAGGCTCCCACAGGGCTCTGGCCCTCCATCCTTGCTGAATCCCAGCCCAGCATTTCCCTCTGCCAATTCTATCCACCAACACGCTGTACTAAAGCCCAGCATCAGAGTCCCTGTCCAAAACCAAAGCAGCTGCTTTCTCTCTCTGCTAAATACCTGGCTCCTCAGCTTGGCCTGTGATCATTTTTCCAGCTGCTGTGGTCAAACCTGCCAAGGCCAGCAGTCCCTCTGTTAACCCCTTCGGCCCGCTGCCTCATGCTCTGCAGGTTCCCGTGGCGAACGTCATCAGGTCTGCAGAGGGTTTCAGCTTCCTCATCCTTGAGAAATGAAAGTGGTCATTCCCCCAGACAGGGTTTTACCCTGTTGGCTGCTCTGTTTCTGTCACGATTGTAGGTCTCTGTGGCCAGGATGTGCCCACTCTTGTGAAGCCTAGCAGCCTTTCCTCTCAGGTGCCTGTGGGGGCTGAGAGACAGAGAGCACTTTCCAGAGATTCCCAAGGGGAGCAATCAAACCTTTCAGAAAATTAATTGATCTGCTCTTACTAGATCACCTTCCTCACCTCCCTGACTGCTGGTTCCCATGTTCAGGTTTCCCGGGGGGAAATGGGATTTCTTCCCCGGCACAGGGAAGAAATCCAAGGCTTGTCTCCAATCACAGCTTCTCGTCTGTGAGATTTGCTTCCCAGGGGGAGAACATTCCAAATGGATGAACCCCAGAAGGCATAGGTGCTTTGTTACTCACCCAGACATCTACCGTGATTTTTTCAACTTGATAACTTGGAAATGCAGATTGTAGATGTGCCACAGTGATGAGCCAGCTGAAAAAACCTCCAGCTGAAAAGGGGTATGAAATGGCTCAGAGATGCTAGCACTTCAAATTCATTTTTTTCATTTTTAAAAAAGTGAAAAGATGAGCATTAGCCACACACTCTGGTCCCTCCTGCAGGCGTCATGTCACGCCAGGGGCCAGGGCACGCAGCATCCCGTGGCGTATACGCGGGAAGGAAGCGGGGGCCGTGCCTACTTCAGATTTTCATCTTCAGCAAGATGGCAAATCTTATATAAAACATGCGTGAATCAAAACAGAAGTGCCTGCCCGGCCACTGGGAAGTGACGCCATCGTGACTCATGTCATTCTGTTTAACACAATCCTCCCCCTCACCTTCTCCCCTCTGTAGAGACGCACCTTGGAGGCTTCCAGCACAGAGCCCAGTCACGCTCACCCTCCTCTTCTACCTCCTTATACCACTTTTGGGCCACGGGATTTTTCTCAGGTGACCTCTCCTGCCACTGAGCTCTGCCAACGCACTTTTGCAGCTCACTCCAAGTACAACAAACAGCTTTCTTCTCCTGACTGTTTTTTTTTTCTTTATTATTATTACTATTATTTTTTTTTTTTTTTACACTCCATAAAAACCATCTCAGGTTTACTTTCACATTCACGAGATCTTCTGGAAATTATTGCCATTTCCCATACATATTACATAAAAAAAAATAAAAAGGTCAACAGACAAAGAGCATCACTCGTTCTGAACTCCCTGCAGACACAGAAACCAACGTGAGCGAGAAGGAAACCAGTTTTCACAGAGGAAGGCTGGCTACAGGTTACCACACACACTAAGCAAGCCACGAAACATTGAGAAAGACCACTTCACCACGCACAATACAGTCGGGAACATTTGGGAAAGGATGGAGGAAGAGGTGGCTTGGAGCCGAGCTTGTCAGGTTTTTTTTTGGTGTAAAATCCAGCAGTTACAGTGTTATCTGATGGGAAGTAACTGGGATGAGGATTGCGGAGACATTCAAGTATTCTAGGGCTGTTCTTAAATAAGGGATGGGAGGATAATAGCTCAGCAGGGTAGCCTGATAGCTCCGGTTAAGTCCCCTGCTTTAGTTGAAAGCACATCCAGTACAAAGGCAAAGGCAGAAGTACAGGAAATGCCACACCTGAATGGATCCAGGGTCTGGTTTGGTGCCCAGTTATGCTGGGGTCAATACCTGACACCTCAGAGGCTGGAGCTGGAGAGGGGATTTTTCACCTGGTTGTGCAACAGTGTCCTGGGAAAGGAGCTCATTCCCTCCCACAGCCTCAGCCCTTCGCTCCCTGAACCACAAGACACAAGAGAGGGGAGGAGGAAAACGGGAGAGAAAGCACACCAAGTATTCACTCCCACCACCTCTGCCATTTCAAAGGTGGGGCTTTTCCTTTTGCTTTCATCCCCACTGCTGCTGTTTATTGCTTGAAACTTTAAATAAGGGGCTTTTCACAAAAAAGAAGGGAAGGAGATGGAAACTGAGAACATACTAAATGGATTTCTCTTTGCTCCCCAGGAATCTGGAAATACAGTAGTGGGTGCACACTCTGTGGATAAAAACCTAAAAAAGCACTTTTTCTTTTTTTTTTTTAAAAAAAGGTGATAAGAGTTCAGAAAACCTGCCACACTTAGAGAACTTGCGTCTTACAGTCACAGCATATGGGAAGTACAATCCACAACAACCACTCCGTCTCAGCCGATGAGGTTTTTCTATTGCACGTTCATGAAATGTTCTTGTTGGGGTCAGAGTTTGGGTCAGAGGACCGCACCAGCTCCGGTCTCCCAGAGGTGTTCAGCAGGACGAAGATGCCGTCATCGGGCTGAGTTTCAGCTGGTGGACGGGAGAGTGGATTGGCACAGAACTTAACACTGAGGTAGGAAAGGCAAAACACGAGCCTTCGAAGTTTTTGCCTAACGTCAGTTCTTCCGCAAAGAAAGACGCTGCTTCTGTTTTGCACGAGGCGACGGGGGGGCTGGGAGTGGAAGACAAGATCTCCGACTCGTATTGTAGCAACTGGCCCATGAAGCCAAAGTTTGGCGAGATCAGGCTCCGGCGCTGCTTGATGTAATCGAAGGCTTCCTCCAAGCGGAGCTTCTTCGTCTTCATGAGATACGCCATGCAGATGGTGGGAGAGCGTGAAATCCCCGCTTCGCAGTGCACCAGGATCTTGCCCCCCGTTCGTCTGACATAATCTAGGGGAAAAAAAATTCATTGCAAACTGTTAGTTGTCCTTGAGGACAGAGAGGACACGGCAACATGCACCCAGCGCTGGAGGTGGAACATGGCACACAGCCAGTCCACCAGCAAGGACAGGCTTGGTCTTCTGTTGAGTACTAGGGGAGGTTAAAAGGGGGACAAAATCCAGCCTGAGATGGAGCTGAGGTGGAGATGATACTCAGTTTCAAAATCTATGGATCCTGATTTCGTTCATTGTGCATTTTTTGAAAAGTCCTTCCCTGTCTCCTTCCCATGTATCTGTATCTCTTCTGGAACAACTCACTTTGCAGAGCATTGTGAGACAGAGGTCAGGTATCTGGGCGATGCTTGTGTTTGCTGTACCTGCATTTCTCTGCCAGCTTAAAGGGCTGACCCAAACTTGGCCTGGCCAGCCCTCCCACCCCCAGGTCTTCCAAAGGTGAGAACTGCAGGGCTGCCTTCCTCTCATCAGCTTTGCTAGAAAAACAGGGCTTTCCTTTCAAGTCCAAACCTAACTCCCTGCTTGGCCAGTTAGCAGGAAGCAGCGGTACCAGGAGCTGAGCCCGTGGTGGGTCCGTACCCTTGGGTGGAGAGGCTGAGCTCACTCCCTGGGACTCACCACCAAGCGCGGGAGGACTGCCAGGCAGTTGCTAATTACAGCCTGGTTAAAGGATGCTTGGACTTAAGTCAGGATATAAAAGGCTTATGCAAAGCACCCATTTTGCACAACAGGAGCCACTGTGGTTACTCACACAACACAATGATTGTTATTAGATTAAAGAGAATGTGCTTAAAATAAGCCCTTTCTGCACAAAAAATACAGTTCAAAAATAGACGTTCTCTGCCCTGTTGCTTTGAGCAATATGTTGAAGCTCCAATTTATGGAGAACTGCGCTGAGTGTGGCGCTCGGTGCATGGCACTGAAACAAGGCAGAGCTGAGCAAGTTATCATTTGCCTGTCTTCAATTGTCTGCTGGGGGACTGGTGCCACCACGACCGGTTATATTTAACTACTGCAGAAAATAAGACATGGATTTGAGTCATCCCCAGCATCTACACCACATGCTCAGTTTTAAAAGAAAGTGAAAACTGAAGTCATCCTCAAAATCTGGGAAATTTCCAACAACTATCAGGAAGGGTTGGGGATAGGATGGAAGAGTGCTCTAAATTAGTGTTTCCCTGAAAAGTGTGAGAAGTCCGGTACTAGGAAGGGGAAGGGCTCAAAGGGCACCCTCAGGTCAGGTTTTTGTAATTCTCCCTGCACTGTTGACAGACTCAAACTCAGCTGAGCAACAAGTCCAGCAAGTCCGTACCTGGGGTTTTATTCTGTTTCTCTCTCTGATGTTCCTGGAGAGCAACAGCACGGATTTCAACACCGTCTCCACCCAGGCTGAGGCCGCTCCACCCCGCTAAACCGCCCTGTGCCTCTCAGGGAGGAGCCTCTCCCTTGTGCTGCCTGGCACAGCTGGCGTGCTGCTCATCTGCACAGCCTGATGCGGGAAGATCTGGGAGGGGGTGGCCCAAAGTTTTCTAAAGGCCTCCTAATTATTGGTTGGTTTTGTTTTTTGGTTTTTTTTTTTTGCATTGAGGTATTTGATAAAAGGGTGAGATACTGGCATGATCAAAAGGAGAAATGGAAAGAGCTCTGATAAGGGAAAACACTGGATTTCTGGGATCTGGCTTTGGGATATCCCATCTCAGCAAGGCAATAAGTTGACTGCTTCACCTGGCTTTTACAGGGTCTGGCATGCAAGTCCAAGGAACCAATATTGAGGTTTTTTTTCCCCCCTTAAAAAAATTAAAATCAATATATTTTGGTGTTACTCAACTGTAATTCTTTGGTCCCTGTAACTGAAGTTACACCTACGCTTGCTTTGAAAAGAAAACAAAGCTAACCAGCTCACCCACCTCGCCACCTGACAGCAGTCAAGAGAAGACATTTTCCTTCCTCAGGCTCCCAACCAGGAGAGCTGGGGAGAAGGAGAGAGGCCTCTCTCTGAATGCCCCTCTTCCTTCCTTCCTCAATGAAATCCCTCCGCCAGGACAGATGCTGGGGAAGGGAGGGAGCTTAAACTTTTGCTGTGACATCTGGGAACATCCAGAAAATAACATCTTCTTCCCACCGATGTTTTTTTTAAATAAACTAATTTAAAATATACAAAGATCTGGGAATTTGTTTATTTGGACCTACCGATGAAGTCGATGGCTTCCTGGAAGTGTGAGCTGATGTCTGCCGTGTGATTGTCCTCCACTGGGATCCACTTGTAGCAATACTGGTCTTTGAAGGACTCCGAGCTTTTCCTGGAGACGTTGAGCAAGGCTGTGATGTGCAGGTTGGCGAGAAACTCGCACTTGGAAGCATGATAGGCACTACCAAGGTAGAGAAAAGGCAGGATTTCTACCGGACCGCCCTGGAAGAGAAGGAGCAGAAACATGGAATTCATTTTCAAGGGTCTTGATACCAGAGAGAAAAAAAGCAAGATAGCCTGTGTGGGTGTCCGCTCCCTCCCTCACTGGTGGTTTTGGGCCCTGATGCCGCCGGGCAGTGAATCACTGCAACACCCAAGCCCACGCAGAAAAAATGGTTTGCAGTTTCTTGTCCACATCTGTGAGGTACAAAGTCAGATCCAGCCCACTTGCGTGCAGGATGTTTCCGGCTTTCTTTAAAGTGCTGCCCCTTGGGACGCGCCCGAAGCGCTTTCATATGTGATGGTCGTTCCTTGCAAGGCTTTTCCGAAACACGGGCAAGGTGGGGAGCCGTCTCCGAGCGGGGAGATAGAAAAGGATGGAGAAGGAGGCTGCTCTAGGTTAGCCTAGGTCTCAGCACCTCCGCTCACAACTCCAAAGGTGAAGCAAAGCAGGAAAAAAAAAAAATATTAAAAAAAAAATCAGAGCAGGGCTCCACATGGCCCCACAGGGGCTTGAGGAGGGGCAGCCCCATACCCCCGCCTCTCCCTGGGGCACCGCACCTGCCACGTCACCCACCCCAAGATGTCATCTCAGTTCCTTCTTCCTCGGCGCAAGCCGAGGCTGGGTGACGAGATCACGAAAGAAAAAATGTCACCGCCTGACACACGGGTTTCGGAGATCACAGGTAACTTTCCATGATGCACAAGAGCTGCTGCCAGCCCCCGACTATGAGAAATTGGCTTTCTAGCCCCCAGAGCTGCCTGCCCGGGGGGTCCAACGCACTGGGGACAGCTGGGAGCAGACAGAAGCCATCCGGGGCGGCAGGATGGAGCCTGAGGCAGGGGGTGCCTGCAGGGGAGGCGGGGGGGGGTATCGTCGGGGCTTCCCCACCGTCAGGAAACGCGTGCCCCGGCGGAAGCAACCGCAGGGTGACATCTCGGAGCACACGTATTCCCCCAGGCTGGGCGGGCGAGGGGGCGCGACGACTTCCCCCGTGGAAACCCCGCTCCCCCTACCCAAGGGCGGCTCTCAAGAACCACTGCGTCTTCTCAGCAACTGCCCCACAGCCCCGGCCCCACTCTGCCAGCACTAGAGCCCTCCTGGGGCCTTGGAGTGGGCATGGGCACAGCGTGCTCCTTCCTCTACCAGAAAAGTGACACTGCTGGCAGCACCTGCTCTGGGCCTTTTAAGTCTCCCGGGGAAGCATGAGCTGCTCATGTGCTGCCTGTTGTGCGATAAAGACCGGTCGCAAACACAGTTTTGGGGCTAGATAGGTTTTTTTTCCTCCTTCTGCTGCCAAAATTTAAAGCCAGGCAGAGGCAACGCTGACCAGCAGCACGCAGAGCATCTTATTGAATGCACGGGCTGCAACAACTTATGGACAGCCCACGCCAGCGCCAGGGCCCCCAACCGAGCCCGGTGGCAGGAGGGAGAAGACCCAAGGGAAAGGTCACCCACCGCGGCCGTGACACGCACCTGGTCGTAAGCGGGTTTGTGGTTGGCATTCTGCTTCTCACAGTG